>JAMQGT020011071.1:0-60259 GCA_024447675.2 Pterophyllum scalare
TATTGCTGGATGTTTAAAAGAGCACAAACTAGAAAATATTTGACCCACGGATGCTTTTAAGAAAAAAGGAAAGAAAGAAGTAAAACTGTTCACATTGGCTGGATTTAGTAAATACAATATATAAGTTGTTTTTGGATAGTTTATGCATTCACTGCTCTTTTGAGGTCAGCGAAGTGTTAAAGAAAGCTACTAAGCTAAAGACCCAGCCCACTGCCAACAAGTATTAGGAGATGATTGTTCTTTGTGAAAGAAATAAGCCCACTGAGCTCCTCTTAAGCTGTACACTTGGTATGTATCAGTGAATGGGGTTTTTCATTTTTAAGTGGAAAGAAAAACAAATGATGAAAATCGTGTCCTTAACCATGCGGTGTCACACTGATATACAGTTTCTCCAAAATGGAATATAAAAGCGACACATGGGCTCTGTGGCATTAGTGAACATGATTAGATTTTCCAGGTCTAAATGGAATGTAATGAATTAAAAAAAAAAGAAAAGTCAGCTTTTGGAGAAGTTTGCATCAATTTGGTATCAGGTGAAAGGGTGCTGGTTTACTGTCTAACTCTGGAAGATTAATTATTGCATGCAGTCAATCTAGCAGGGTTTTGTTCATGATTAGAAATTGCTTTCCCTTAATATAACTGTGCTGATAACCGTGAGCCAAATCAAGCGATTGTAATGTGCAGCAAGGTTTAACAGTGACATTTCTTATGCAAGAGCTCTTCTTTTGTACTTTTTTGTGTACTATTTTTGAACTCTACTTGCTGTAACCTTAAATGTCTCAGCTAAATATAACTGGGTTATTTGTATCTGAAAAAGAATTAGTCATGACCTAACCAAATTATGTCCTTACTTTAAAACTAACATGGAAGATAACCAAAAGAGCTAATGGATCTTAATGCCCAGTATGAATTACAAATTAAATGCATCATGCACTTTGGTAGATTTCATATTAAATAGTTGCAGTTAAAGTCGTTAAATATAAACGATAAGAGTGTTTATGTAGGGAGTGAATGCACTACATTTTTTTAATTGCAAGGGTACTCATTTGTCTTCACTGTATGTATTGGTAATTGTTACGTTCAATACTTGCAAGAAACAAGTAATAGTTTTTTTCTGCGCCTTAACCCAGAGACCTTAAACTATATGATATTTCTCTTTGCTTAACATTTTCTTTTTGTCAGAGAATATACACTAACAACTGGTATCTCTCCAGACCCCGGAGGCATGTAAGCTAAACTTGAAAATGATCTATTATGATGAAATATTTGTGTGTATTAGTAACACATTTTTTATACCCTTGATTCAGAATTGAGTTATTTATGCAGTAATTTAACATAATGCAGAATATGCATAAGAGTTATTCTCAGACCATTGTTATGGCTGATAGATGAAGGTGCCTCAGCAGTAACAGCCTTTCTACAACTCTGGTCTGGTCTGTCAGCCAACAGCTGTTTTGTTTCTCCTCCACCCAACAGTTTTTATAGTGGGGTGTTACATATTTGACTTGATATTTTTTTATTTTGTATGTAAGTGGAAATTGAATATAATTTTTTAGATAAAATGATTACTAATGTTGAGATTATTTTTATTGAGAAAAAGCTTATGTTCAAATTTCAGTTTTCTTTTTGTTTTGTTTTTTTAGTTCTGTAAAATGTGGGTTCTACTTGGGTTTATAAATTCATGCATTAAAATAACACTTGGTCACAGTGGGGGGAAAATGCCTACAAATCTCTTTCACACTGCATGGACAGTGACCAAAAGATAATGTCTCAGTATCACTGTTATTATGGAGAATGACTTATGTCCCCAGAAACTATTATTATATAGTATAAACATCTCATGCAATACCCATGGCATTCCAAAGAGACCTGTAAAGGAACTAGGAAGCAGTGGAGGATTATGCGTATTGAAAATCCCAGTGTTAATTTATGAAAATTCCATGCCAAAGAAATTATTCCAAGCCAGTAATTTAACTTGAATAATTCTGAGATCTGAACTGTGAACACACTACAACAACCAGCCCTGTCCCACTAATTCACCATTGTGATGCAGTCAGTACCAAAGCATATTATGTGTTGGTAACACTTTATGCTCTGGATCACTGGCCGGATGAAATGTTGCCATTTTTTGTGCAAAAAGAAGTTAAAAGACTGTGGCACTGGGTTTGACAGCATTACTTAAGTGTTGAGTTATGAACATTTGTCTTTCATTTGAACTGTTTCCCCTTATGCATTGTATCATCTATTAAACATGGATTAACTGGTGCTTGTGTTTTTCTTCTTGGTCACGTAACAGTAGGGTTCACATTAGCAATAAGCATGAAGATTTTGCTAATCAAAAAGTCCAGTTGTGTTAGTAGAATTTAGATCTGCAACTGATCTGGTCATCAATTTCCCAGAGGTTGTCTGCTTTGGAGATAATTAATGGAATGAATTCAAATATATTTCAAGATTCAAAATTTTCCTTTTTTTTTTTTTTTTTTTAACATATAATACTTCTATATTATTTAGATCTTTTAACCATAAATTGTAAGCTTATGTTGTCTTATTTGATCGTAGTTGCATAATATTTGAGCCTTCTTAATTGTGTAACAATTTAAAATCAGAGAAAAGGGTCTAAATAGACAAGATTTAATATGAAACTATACTAGAGAATGTATTCCACCTGAATTCACAATAATATTGGAGGTCAGCCTGCCAATCCAGTGCAACATTTAGTGTCTTGGGATGTTGTGACACACAGAAACATCAGTTTCATCAGTTACCACAAATATTGTGACATGTTGGTTACTAAACTGACTTAGTGTTAAGCATAGTAAACCTTTCATTTTGACTGTCTTGCATTGTGACTGGATGATTTGTTCAGTTGATAGACAAATACAGTGATTATTGATCAATAATTGGAGCCATTTTTCTGGCAAAACTTGACACGATTGTAAAGAATATCTTTGTGTTTGAGAAGAGACTGATTAAGAGAGACAATAAGTAACTGATTAACTGGTTATTTCAGTAATCAATATCAGAAGCACTAGAGGGCTCAGTGTGTTTCATCTGCCTCTTTTCTAGATCAGTAAACTGAACATAGACGTGTTCCACATGCTGCAAAAAGGAAATGAGACAACAAATTGCATCAAGTGTTCAGCAGAACTTTGCTTTAGCAAGAGTTTGCACATCAGAGCTGAAGCTTTCAGTAATCAGTACATGCTTCATTACTTCTGCTCTTGTGAGGCACTTTCCAATTGTACATTAAGCAGGCTGACATCTCACAGATCAAAGGTTACCAAAGTTCTGCTTTTATCTAAAAGAGGTTTGGACTTTCATGTCCTAAGCCATTGCATTTTACAGCTTGCAGAAATTTGAATATGTTTAAGTGTGATTTACGAGTCATATGCAAAGTATTTTGACTGAAGTTCCTGTAAGCTTTTGTATTCATTTTAATGCAGTTCCCATAATTAAAAAAAAATAAAAATAAGAGTAGCTCAGTCTCTCTTGGAAGCCCGTTTGCTTTCATCCTTTTGTTGGCCATCTTATACACAACCTTTCTGACTGTAAGTGAAATTTAAAGAGATGTTGCAGACACGCCTGAGTCGCTTCAGTTTGGAGGATGCGCTCGCTGTTAGTTTAAAACCAGTGTCAGTAACTGGGCAACCACTTCATAGAGAGACATTATTCTAACTTTAAAGCTGTTAATGCTAGTTATTAGAAAAGGCCATCAGTAAAGATGATTTCACATTTATACAGCCATGACTTTCATGCACTTCAACTCGTTTTGTGTTGAGTGTAACAATGCACTAGCTAAATGCTAAATGTTTGCACTGACAAAACTAACATGCTGAGATTTGTTAGGCTAATATATTGACAGACTTCAGCAACTTGTAGCATAAAATGCACAGTAGTCCTAATGTGTGAGACGATCAGTTATGCTGCTCATCTATCAACTTCCAAAATAAATCCTGCTCTTAATGTGAAAGTTTACTGATTACCTGCCCTGTGTCCTGAATAACCATTTCCATTCTCAGGTTTTGGGACTTGTATTACTAGCTCATAAAATGTGATTTCAGGGAAGTGGTGTCTACTTCTTTAAATTAAACACATTAAAAATGAAGCACTGAATAAAATCTGAATGACACACAAACTTCTAAATGCTGCTGAATGCACAAATATGAATGTAAATAAGACTGAATATTTAAAACTGCAGCTTAGAAAATGATCAGTTGAGTTATAAACATGTGGCTGAATGCATAATAAAACACTGCTATAACTATACAGTACAGTATGAATATAGTAATCTTACAACGCGATTTCATACCCAGAATTTTATTTCTTCATTTCTTTCCAGGGGTTATACAATTCTGCCAAGCAAATTGGTATAAAAAGAACAACAGACATACAAAGATTTTTCACAGCTGCATTAGAGAGCATATTTGATATTACAGGATTCTTTCAAGGCCCTTAAACTTACTTTCCTACACGTTTCCTGATGCGCAATTCATTCAGTTATTGTGAATGAGTTAGATCCATGGTTCCCAGCCTGCCCAAACCCTGCCGAGCACATTTGGGTCCACAGCCTGGTCGAGCAGGCAGTCCACCTGCTTCTCCACTGTCAGGCCTTCCGCTGGAAGTCTAGCACGAATGTTGTGCTCCTCAGTCCCCAGAGCCACTGACTGCATCCCTGGGAAGGCAGCATCTTTCTCAAAACCCAGCTTCAGCTCCTCACTGACAAAATAAAACCAAAACATCTAGTCACAAACAAAATAAAATAGAGAGCAATAACATAAAGATGGAATGGATACCATATAGGTTTTTACTGGAGAGCTATGAAAGATCCCTGTCTTAACAACTGAACATTGTGTTACAAAAGGTTTCTGATTTTAGAGCTGTCATAACGTGCCTGTTCTATCAACACTCACTCGATAAAGTGTCACTATTAGTTGAAACTTGGGACTTTTCACCATCATAGATGCCAACACAGGGTTTCTTCATCGTTATGTAATAGCACAGAACACGAATGAAGTCCTATTTGGCCTTCCATATTCTGATTTAATGATATACCTGGTTATAGCAGCTGGATTTGCTCCTTCCAGTTTTCTCTTGGCAAAGTTAACCTTCTGCAAGGGATACCAGTTGATTTCTTTGGTGTTCACAGTCTCTGTCCACGTGCCTCCTTTCTTCAGTTGTTTCACCTCAAAGTTCTGCGTGATCACAAAAACACAATTTCTTTGTACAGTATTTGAAAAATTACTGCGTAGCAGGAAGCAACATTTTAAAACAAAGTAATGTTCATTCAATTTCACAAGCAAAATTATGACCAAGAGCCACAAATGAAATGAAGCATGGCACAAACTGTATGCAACAATGCAATCTGGATCTATTATCAAAAAATCAGCATGCGCTGTCTGCATCCCGCATCTACACACGATCACACTCTCACTAGTAACAATGCCAGTGACTGAGATAATCAGAAACCTGGATAATGTTTGATTTTTGTGCACAGGAATAAAAATAACCGAGCATCTTACATTCCAGGCGATCATTGTGATAGCCACACATACTGTTTTCACAGGACTCCATGTAAATGCATCCTTACTGCTTCCATATGAATTAAGAGGGTAAATAGCAGCCAGGTGCTCTTAATCGGATTCACTTGATTAACTGATCATCAGCGAGTGTGAGCACCTTTATAAAAGCAAAAGTTTTGGTAACTTGTTGGTCTGGAGCATTCAGGTGTGTGCGTACATAATGCCACAATCTTCCCAGGAGTAGAAGTCTCAGCAATTTCAGAGTCCTGTGAAGACTTTCATTTTAACATGACTGTATATTTCGATAAACACATATCTACATATGCAGATAAAGGTTAAGAAGCTTTCTGGTTTCTGCTTTGTAGCCCACTTGTAGTCTCAGTGCTTGTGACTAATCACAGCTGTGCAAACTTTGGCTGTATGTGTTCAATTTCGCTTCTTATGAGCTTTTTTTTTTTCCTTTTTCTAAATGAATACTATTTAGAATACAACCCATAATTCAAAGGTTACCTTCCAGTCCAGGGAAGGCTCCTTGACAAACACATCCATGGTGTTAAGCAGAAGGTCTGGCTCAGCCCTGTAGGCCCGCAGTGAGTGAACCATGATGCTCTGGATCAAACCGGATTCCTTCAAGGGTTGCATTAAATTCACAAACTGTTGAGTCAGCCGGAAAGGCATGAGCTCAGGCACAGCGAGGAACTGGGAGGAGATACAGGACAGCACAGAATGAGATTTATATTTAAAGGTGATGCCTGTTTGTTTTCCAACATGCTTCAGAATTCAAACAGCTGGTCACCATAACAGTAAGAATCATCCAGCTAAACCAGATGAGGCCTATGATCCATTTTCCCAACCTAAACACGAGAAATAATTCCCTTATTGCTCTTTTAAATCGCATTTTGCTTTCACAGGCTCCTTTCAATGAACACACCTGTGTGGCTGAGCCAAATGCATGACCAAAGTCAATGCCAATCATGCCTCCTGTTTCCATATTGATCATGAAGTTGGAGAGATGGCGATCTCCAATCCCGAGGATCCAGTGGCTCACACACAGCAAAGCATGAGAGCTAACGAAGTGGGATCGCAAGGACAGAAAGGCCTCCGGACTGTTGCACATCTTCAGAAAAGCTCTCCTAGAAAATAAAAGAGGGAAAATAAGTTTTTATTGCAAGTGTTAACCATCCTGAGCAGTTATGCTATACACACACAAACAACTTACTTCAGCAAATCTCTGGGCACATACTGCAGTACTTTCATAAAGTTCCTGACAGCATCTTCACGTTTAGCTTTCCTGGCAGAGAATACAGAGCGAGTGTAAACTCAAGACTGACAGTTTTCCCACCCTGCTGCAGTGCCTAATCTTACAAGTATTGTTTCAGATAACAATAAAATTATTCTAATTGGTTGAACCCAGTGCTATATGAATAAAAATTCAACTCACTTATAGGCCAGTCCATAGACTGCGATATTATTCACATGTTTTTGAGCAAAGGATGAGAGCCAGGCGGTGTATTCTTTCATAGAACTTTAAGACAAAGACATTACAACCGTCATGTCATCATACTTATCACACAATCTAAACATTGCTGCATTACATTAAGTTAATACTTTTTTTTTTTACAGTACCTCTGTGCAGTTTGCTGCTCCTCACCAGTCATTGTGTTGTACACAAACTCCTTTAGAGTACAGGTATTTTCCATCCATTCAATCAGACCAATTCTGTAAACATTAAATTGCTTTGTTAGTTAGTATTTTGTATAACTGTCAGTATGGAACCAATTATCAGGTGCAGATACTAAAAAATATATTAAAAAAATAATAAATAAAAAGATGAATACTAATGTGATGCTGAAATGTTTAATTGTGGAAAGATTCTTCATTATTAACATGTATGTTAATTATTGCTGATGCTGCTGTGTAATTGCTCTGTTAAAAATTTAAGTTAAAAAAAAAAAAAGATGAATACTCTTCCTATCAAAGAAAATAGAAAAAAAGTTTCTATATTTTATTCAACCTTCACTTAGTGAAACAGTATGAGGATTAGTGTTAAGGGACACATACTGACTGACAGATATGCCCACTACCTTGTGTTTATAGGAATGACTTGATAGGTGCGGAGCTGCAAGCCTCTGTGCAAGCAGGATGTGTCATGACTCAGCAGGATGTTCATGACGGCGAAAAGCTGCTCAATGCGTTGGTCCTGCCGGAGGTCCTCCCCACCCTTTACCAGAAAGGGGTGGTCCCGCTCATCATCCCCGCGAATGATGAGACGCTTGGGACGACGAATAGAAGACATCACCTTTACCTGAAAGACCCCAAAGAGCTTTCAGAATAATAAACCATTTAACTTTTCCTGTTTTAAAATGAAATCTGACAAATGCATACCCTCTCATCAAAGCCAGTTATCTTTGCATGATACTCTGGCAGTGGTTTAGATCTTCCATCATATTGTCCTACAATAGGACGAAAGAACACAGCCTCATCAACGGACAGAAAAGCTGTAATGGGCCATTAAACCGCAACACGTGAGATTGATTTATTTCAAACAAACGTCAGTTTCTGTACAGCTACTAACCTGGGATCTCCAGCTCATTTCTGAATGGGTCTGCTTTAAATCCATTCAGCCAAGGTGAGTATTCCTTCAGGTTCCCTGGTTCCTTTTGATTATTCCGAAATTTACGCATGGAAGGAACCAGATCATCCACTTGCTGCAGAAAGGTTTTGTCTTTCCTCTTTTCAAACAGCTTGCTGCCCTGAGGTCCCAGCAGTTTCTCCACGTCTTTGGAAAATTTCTGCAAGGAAGAGCACGATATTACACTTCCTTGCATAGGAGATCCACATTGTTGAGTGTTTCCCAAAGCACAGTTTTGTCTCCAATGAATGCTGTAACTATCAGCTTCCTCATTTCTGGTTATGAGAATGAAGCCTAATGTATTATGTAGACACACACAAGTTTAGAACGACAAATTATTAGGGATTTACATTTAAAGCTTATAAAAATAGACTGAAATATCATGTTTTTTTAATAAATTATGAAGTAGATCAAGAGACAAAAAGGAAATGACAAACTTGGATAAATTTCTTGCGAAACATCCCGTGACCATTTGTGTTATGATCCCCGAGCAAAGAGCGCATCTCCTCATACATGTCACCCATCTGCTTCTTGTTAAAGTTCGGCTTTTCCAATTCAATTTTCACACCATCCAACCAATCCTGTGCGGACCAAATGAAAACAGTCAGTGTGGGTCCAAAAACCAAAATGTGGCAGCTTGATTGAATTCTTGGATGGGAGTTTCACTCATTACCTTAAAAATCATCTCGGGATTTGTCAGCTGCTGAAGAGCTTCCACAAAGTTCTTCACAGCGCCTCCCTTGTCCAGCATGCTCCTGAGCCTGTTGATGCATGGTGTTCATAAAATTAAACAAAGCTTATGAAAACATATTTTTAACACTAAGCAACATGAAATTTTTTCTTTGTTTGCCAGACAAAACTTTTACCTGTTGACAAATTCCTGCTGCTGGTGTCCAGTCGCTGAGTCCTCAAACTGGTAGCTCTCACTGCTGATCATGAGTGCATAAACCAGTGCCTGAGGATAGCACTCTGCTATCTGCCCTATACAGTGCTGTACTGCCACAGCCTCTGGCTTGTCCAGTAGGGCAACCATTTGACTGATCCAGCTTATCAGCATCCAGCAGGGAACAGACATCATCTAAATACAGATAGATGGCATCATTGTTTACAACTAAAACACATGCATTATAGGATCATTTCCTTCCCAGAGCTTCAAAGTATTGGTTTACATTTTTGTCTAAAAATTTCAATAGTCTTGTCGACTGGAGCTGCAATATTTGTTGTTTATCATCTTTTAGCATCTGCAGGATTACCTTTGTGAAATATTAAAGAAAAATTTCCACTAATAAAACTTTTTTTTAAAAAAAGCCTATAAACAAACATGTCAGTCATATTGTAAGTAAAATTTCTACTAGCCCTACAAGAAGGTTAAAATTCCTGCATATTCAGATAAAATAACCTCTTTTGTCATGAGGTCCAGCGTCTCGGATGGGTACAATTCAATGATCTGTAGCAGACGTGGAAACTTGAGGCGAGCCTCCTCTGAATTCATCTTCAGTGCTTTCAACATGTTTTCCACCACATGCACAGGCAATACCAGAAGGTCGGGAAATTGGCTTTCTGTGAGCATAAACAATGGCAATGAAAATTCTTTAGGACACAGTTATACTGTTCATACCAAGTAATTAATCACATTAAGATCTCTGGGTGTATGGGATCATTGTGTTCACTGTTAGTTTATTTGCATTAATCTGAATTAATATCTGGCACACTTAGGTAATGCCATTACTCACCAGTATCGCTCTGCTCCTCCTCTCGTAGCAGTTTGTCACAGAAGTTAGCCAAAGCCATATACGTCTTTATGATGCTGCTGGTCTCCACAAACTCCTGAGAATAAGACTGGACCTCCTCATCAGCTTTTCTGGTTGCTTCACACAGTAACTTTAGTGCCTGTAACTGTAATCCCACTTCTACTTTCTGCAGGAAAAACATCTTTTGTGATTTAGTTATTTCATCTTTTTAATTCCCTATACACTCTGTGTCGATCTTTATAATTACAAAGAAGGGTTAGTGTGACAATCTGCTGCGGAATAAAGTTGAGATTTTCCAATCATGCAGAACACTTTACATACAAATATATTTATCACTATAATCCCTGCTTAGTCATTCATGCAAATTGGTTCTCTAGCCAGACACTACAAACAATATTTTTTCCTAAAAAATAAAGTACCTTTGGATCTGCGCTGGGCCAAGCAGTTTCAGAAAGCTTAACAACTTTCTCTGCTTTGTCAGCATCGACAGTTGCTAGGACTGAGGGGCTTCTGCCTACAGCTGTGGCCAAAATGTCAAAAGATGTACCCTGGAGTATCTTCTGGTATCTGAATACTTTAGCTGTAGCACTCTGACAGTCAGCTTGTAGGTCCTCTGGAAAGAGAAATGAGCCGACATGAAATATGGCAAAAAAGAAAAGCCAAAGGCCTTTAAGAGTCGAATACCCTAAACGCGTGTGGCACTCTTTTCCCTTCTTACCAAGGAGCAGGATGGTCTTCAGCATAGTACTGATTTGCTCCACAGGACCCTGGGCCTGACTCCGTTTATGGCTGTAGCGACTAAAACTGTGGACCCACTGCAGCAGCTGTCTTCTGTTTGTTTTGGCTTCTCTGTGAAGTTCCTTCAGCAGCTTCACAGCCACAGGGAAGTTATTCTGAAAACAGCATTTAGTCGTCCAGGGTGAGTTTACTGGAATAGCGTGTGACAGCACAGATAAAGTAACTTCCACACTAGTTTCTTCACCTGCTCGCGGGCTCCATTAGCCATGCGTAGCTTCATGTTGAACTTGCAGTCATTTACTAATGCCTCAATGTCACCCGCTGGGTCATCTGAACCGTCCACCTCCATGCTGTCAGAGGGAGCATGGCCTCTCAGCTTTTCCCTTATCTTATCCAAAAAGAAACACCTGAACCATAGAGATGAAATTTGAGGCTGTATCAAGTTTTGTTATTTGTCTTTATGTATTTAAAAGATTTACAAGCCGAGCATTCTTACCGAGATGTAATAATATCGTCCCATACATTCACTGGATCCACTTTAGCATCAGGATACCGCTCAGTCCATAATTTGACAAGGTACTTGAGGGAGCCCAGAGACACTAGTACATAAATATTGCAAAATTTGTAAGAGCATGAAAAAAATATTTTGAACAAACTTAAATGAAGACGGCTGTAGAAAAAATATTCCCCATTATTGTTTAAAAAAAGGAGGAGATGGGGAATTAGGATATTTATTATTTGCATTTAATAGCTATTATCCACAAACCTTCTCCTTTAATGAACAACAGGAAGTCCTGGATCTCAGTCAAGGCCTGCACTGACTGCAGAATGGTCAGCCGGCTTTTAGTCAGGAGTGTATCCACACTGGAGTAACTCTGTATGAGGCAAACGGATTAAGTATGTGCAATAATTAAATCTAGATAACACATATTTTCTGCTTACTCGGTTAAAAACAATAAACTGTACATATCTAATCACGTTTTTTAAATTTCATTTATGAAATAATAATGATCTCTGTTGATCTAAGACTCAAAAGCAATGGACAAAGAGATGAGTGTGAGAATAAACCTCCATAAAGAGCTGCATGGCATAGTTTGTATAGTATTTGGCGCGGTCATAGTCCTCCTGTAGGATGTAGAGCAGGCTAAGCTCCTGGCTGTAATGGCTTTCCAGCAGCTTTTTGCGCTCCTCCAACTTCATGGCATTGTCGATGAAGCTGAGAAGGGTTTGGTCTGTCTCGCCCAGCTGCAGCTGTTTCAACATGCTGCGTATCATGTGCTCCAGGTACATTTCCTAGGACAAATGTAGGAGCCATGTAAGCAAAACAATTCAAGCATGTATTTGATACCAAATGACCAAAAATGTTACTACATGCTGTGAAGGCTTTTATTACACACTGCTATCCTACACAATTCTTTTAAATTTTAAAAAATACAGTTTTCAAGATTTAGTGACATCTAGTGTTGAGGTTGCAGATTGCACCCAACTGCATACCCCTCAGTTTTCCTTTACAAACATGTAGAAAAACCTACAGCTGCTAAAAAAGTAAAAGAGACCCTTTAGTGCCACTACATATTCTGTGTAACCAGGGCTACTGTAGAAATAAACTGGTGCAACATAGCAGAGTCTGTGCTAAAGGGTGTGCTTGTTCTGTAGATGTTAAGGGCTCATTCTAAAGTAACTAAACCTTAATTGTTTTCTTCAGGTATGGAAAGCAATGGAAATATAATTACAAATATGATATATTTCTGCCAATCAACAGCCCTAAGCCCTACACAGTTACTCTTTAAACTTAATTTACTGGAGCATTATTTCATTCAAGGAGTCTAGGAAAGCCATTCAAATGCTGTGAATGTAATTGATTAAAAAATGTAGATTTTCAATTTGAGCCATCATTTAACACAATAGAGGAAGAATGGATATTCCAAAACTGTAAAATCATTTGGGTTACCTGGCAGAAAGGCTCTGACCACATCATCTCCAGGTTGGGTGGTGAGTTTTCATCTATGTTCACAGTGGAACAGTACTGAAGAGACTTCCACTCAGTCAGATGACTATATGCCTCCATAGCGGCTCTGTCCCAGAAGTCCTTCTCGGCGTCTGTGGGCTCGCCGTCAGACCAGTTCTCAGTGTTTAGAGCCTGCCAGTAAGGAAGAGTGTTTAAACAAACTGCAAACAATCTGGCAAAAATGCACCAATGCATGTACACCGGGCACCTTAGCTGTATGCTAAACTTCTTTATTGTTCTTCTACAATACAATTATTTACATAGTGTATACAATGGGATTCAACCACCTGCTTTTACTGTCATGGGAAAATGCCAAACCTCATTGTAAAGCTTCACAGCCTCCGCAAAGTCTGTGTTGGCTTCAGCTTGGAGTGCAGCACAAGTGATGGACTTGGTCCCAACTTTACCACCAAAGATTCCACGCACGACATCATAATCTTCCAAGGATCTGTAAAGCCTGGAGAAGAGAGGATGCAAACAGCACAGTTAATATTCCACTTTAAAAAAAGAAAACCCAATCAGTCAAAGGTGGAGGGTCTGTCTGTGCAATGCAGGTCCTGCAGAGCGACTGGTTTTCTTAGAATTTATCCTAGAATTGGTGAACTTTATTGATGGAATCATAAACAGTGTCAGTGACAGTGATGAATCTTTCAGTAGAGCTGTATTCAAAGCCATCAAAAACGCTGAAAATGAAAGCTGTAAGGCAGTAATTATACAGCCAGCATCAAGGTACAAACACTGCAAAACCTTGCGAGGTTAATCCATTTATTGGTGTCTGGGGGGATTTCTTTGCGTCCTCGTGACCGTTTGGCAGGACGCTCAGTGGGGCCATCAGCATGTAGCAAACCCTCTTCCAGCAGCAGGATACCCGATGGCTGCTGGAGACTCATGAGGCAGGTGGAGCTGATGTCAGCTGGGTTGAGCTGCTGCAGCTCCTTATGCTGGTAGCACATATCCTAGGACAAAAAAAACCCCACAAACAAAAACAAACAAAACAGAGGATTAAGTCATTTTTCAAAAAATACCAAGATTCACATTTATTTTTCTATTTTTTTTTTAGCGGGAGTTAAACTATTAAAACAGTTTCTTACCTGCACACATGCTATAAATGGAGGGAAGCAGAGTGTACTCTTGCTCAGGAATTTGTTCATGTTGCACCGCAGCTCCTCTTTAACCCTCGCGCTCTCCTCTGGCCTTTTTTGTCTGTCCATTTCTTGCAGTATACCAGCAAAAAGAGAGCTGAACAGCTGTTTGGCTAAAATTGGGTCTCTCTATTTAGGGCAAGGAAAAAAATATTATTGATACAGCATACTTTGGATGCAAACAGAGGGCGGTGGCAGTTTTACCTGTGCTACAGCTTGAAGGGGAGCGATGAGGCTACTGTATGGGATTTGGATGTCTGGAAAGTCTCCCACTCTGTAGTTACGATACAAAGTCACCTGAGCCTCTTTTCTCAGGGCTTGGTTGGCTTTTTCTTCCTGTGGGAAACACAACATAACCACTAACGCTTAGAGACACTCACAAACTGGGAAAGTCAGTGACAGCAAACAGAAAATCAGCATATTGGTTTGAGTGGCTCCTGGTTGAACCCGGGCCTGCAGGATACCTTTTTCTGCCTTTGTTGCTGGATCTCCTTTTGGGCAAAACTTAAACTGACTTTCTCCTGATCCTTCAGAAATCTGCGTCTCAATCTCAGGATGCTAGCACGCTGCTCGTTTGCTGCTGTTGACAAAGAGTACAATTTACATTTAAAGCTTTTCACTGAGTGAAACTTTAGTCCCTTCTTCCTAAAACAAAATGTTTGTGGTGGTGCTTATTTCATATAAAACATTTTTAGTTCAAAAATGGAAAATGAATTTAGTTAATAATGCAGGTGTTTTTTGTTTTTTCTAAAGAACTAACCTCTAGTGCGACTGTCCACCTCATCTGTTGATGCAGTGAGGCGCCTCAGGCCAAAGCCTTCTCCTACTGGTTTTCTTGCTGCGGTTTGCCTCTCTGTCTTCTTATCAAACACCAGCAAAGATGACAGAGACTCTGAGCCGAGTGTGTACTCTGCCAGTGTGTCCACACTGCTGCCTGTCAGCCAGTTATATACAGTACGGCGACCTGGGAAAAATGAAGCTGTGTTAACTTCCACATTCATATTTGTTGCGTTGACCCTAAATTCTGGATTAAACTGACAGTTTAACACGAGGACACTGAAACACAGCACTACCTTCTGTTTGGGTCTGGCTGAACTCTAATGAAGTCTGTGTGGCTCTGAGCTTTCCCTTCATCGTGCCAGACTGAGATGCCGCCACGCTCTCCAGGCCTTGAGAGCTTTGGGTTTCAACAAACATGGGGGTCATTACTGTGCTCCTGAAGCGCCAACTGGAATCAATCACATAGTCCTATAGAGTGAAATCACAATGTCATTCACAAATCAGGCTCCTTAGTAACATGCAAATAAAACTCAAGTTTCTTATTTTTTGAGAAATCCAAGAAAATTATATGCTAGCCTGGAAGGTGCACTCGGAGAGCGGATACTCAAACATGTTCCGTTTGAAGTCGGGACTCTGGCTTGTCATTTCCAAGAGCAGATTGGTGGCCAAGCTTAAAAAAGACCTCTCTATTTTGCAGGAGTACAGAGAACAAAGCACCATCAACATTCGCTCAAGGGTAGCAGTGGGGAGGCGCTTCTCCTGACTCCAGAAGTTACAAACATAAAGCCTGTGAAGATAAAACAAGTGAGCATTTTATATAGTACACAACATCAAAGGGGAAAGCAAAAGATGAAATAAATAGAGATGTATAAAATAAACAGAACAATACAAAGATTCTCTGTTTTTATATCAGCTTGGAAACACTGAAATTGAAACCTTATATTAAAAATAATAATAGTAATAGTCTGTGCTTACTGAAGGCCTTGATTTTCTTCTGACAATCCCTGAAGCAGTGTTTCTTTAGCTGCATTGAAAATCTCCAGTGATATGCTGTCATCCATGCTTTCATCATCACTTGAGAAAAAAAAGTCACATGAATAATACAGTCAACTGACCCTACTGAAAAAGCACATGGGCCAAAACTGAAAACACTACCTTATATAATAAGGCATGAATAAGTAGTAAGACACAAAAGTGGTAAACTATGGTATGTTTGAGACAGGAAGCCAAAAAGACTCACCCATAGTTGTCCTGGATCCACATGAGGATGTCGTACATCCTCTCTCTGCAAACTGGAGAAGGATGAGAGACAAAAGCCGTCACAGAGCCCAGAAGCTCTTGAAGCTCAACCGGCGACAGACGGGCAAGAATCTTGTGGATGATATCGAGGCAGGCTCTCTGCCTCGCTTCATCCCTGAACACAGAAATGTGGAGGAACACGGTTCAGTACCAATAAGCCCTCTAACGTCCCATTGCTTTCTTAAATTATTTTTACTTGAGTCCTCAAACACATTCAAAACTTTGGCTCTGCTGGTGTAAAAGTGTGTAAAAAAACAAAAAATAAAACAAGAGAAAAGAAATAAACAGAGGCAGCGACTATGAAGAACAGTAAGGAAGAACTCACCTGTGGCTCATCATCTGAATGAAGCCGGTGGTCTTCAGCCGCAGAAAGATGTCTGGAATGACATCAGCTCGGCTCAGAACACACTCCAAACAATTAGTCTTTAGGATGCCGTGCAACTTTGGCAGGAGGAAGAACACATAATTGACAAACCTGAAAAATAAAAAAAATTATAAAAACAATAGCTTGGAAGGTAACATAATAATTTAGAAAATTAAACTAAGCCTGTGGTATGATGAAAGGAAAATTTATAAAAAACGAATACAATAAATATACTTGAAATGTAAACTTACCGATCCATAAATGGAGGAAAGTGCTTTGACACTTTGTTCAAGCAAATAATGAACTTGTCATCCTGCTCTTTTTTCTTCAGATTTGTTATCTTACTTGCAGCAAGACCGAGAAGTTCTTGATGTTGCTGAGCAATGAACATTAAAAATAAGAAAAGAAAAAAAAAATCAAAGTCATACTTACGAGGGGAAAATATTTAACACTTTTGCATCAGGAGAAACACCTACTTACACCACCTAGACATGTCAAACTAAATCTAATAGGTGGGTGAGCCATAAACATAAATGAGATCTAAGTGTAATTCCACCAAAACTAGAGAAAGTTCATACCTCGCCGATTTCACTCATACTCTTCAGGATGAGGCCGATTATTTCAGCAGCAGCCGAGTAAACTTCTTTATATCTTACAAAGGACACGTTGTCGGTGAGAGACTGGATGTACCTGAAGGAAAATGGCGGATTTACCAAAAATATACCAACTCTGCCCTTCTCCCCCTGGCTGCTGATTTACTTGACCTCAACTTGCATTTTCCAACATGAAAATTTTACCTGTCATATTCAATTCCACACGATGCATCGTAAGCAGGGAGGTTGTTTGCTAAGATGATTCCCAGCAGCTGAAGCCCGACAGAGTTGTCTTTGCTGTTAGCATCAGTGCCAGAAAATCGCTCATATATCAGACTGAGAAGGCAAGAGCAGAGATAAAGCCAAGAACCACAGATCAATTCAGTTTTGTAAAACAAACAAACAAACAATTTTCTATTAATCACACTTAAATCCCACTGTCTACACCACAGCCTATGTAAAAGATGTTGGTAATTAGATGCAGATTTTATATGTATATTGATAGGATGCCAGCAGTCCTGTAATGTTAACTTTATCTGGACTTCATTTGAGTCTTTACTTTTAAACTTTTTTATATTTGTGAGACAAAACCACAGATGAGGTAATCTTTGAGTGTTGTACTCTGGCAGCACATATAATGACCCAACAACACATTCAACTGATCACCCACGCCTCCTCTCTTGAACTTCAGAACAGCATCTTGTACTACATGTGCCATCTGCACTAAGCTTGTGTCGGTAGTACCTGTAAGGCACGTGCAGACAGTCTTTCCAGCACTCTACCAGAGTGCGGATGATCTCCAGGTTGTGGCGGAAAACGGCCCTCTTAGAATGAAAGCTATGCTTCATCAGGAACTCTAGCAGCCGGTTGGCAAGTACTTCATCTCTGGGGTTACCCTTAGATGATAAAAGTTACTAATGACAGACTTACTTTAAGATATGTATTATATCATAAAAGGCAACAAACAAGAAAAAGACTTATAGCTGGCAACAAATCTCATGCAAAATTCCTTGAATTCCAACTGATTTGTTAGCATGTGTTCAAATTTTCATTTTTAAAATGGAACTATGACCAACTTTGGGGCTGGCCAGGCTTGTCCACGATAGCACTGTAACCACAACATCCACCACCATAAAATGGATCCCCTCTCCTCCATTGTTTCCAGAGACAACAAGCTGCAGAAGTGGCCCAAGCCAGTACTTGGCATAAGGCTGAAATACCTGCCCAAAAAAAAAAAAAAAAGTAAAAACAAATAAAGTGAGCCCCACGACCTATTTTATTAACAAACACTGTATTTGAAAGCATTCAATGAGGGACATTCACCTCCTCTGTGTTAATGATCAGCTTTGAGATGAAGAGTCGAATATTCAGAGGTGTTGCTGGATTTGCCAGTTTTCCATGTAGAAATTTCATCCATGGAGGAAGCTCACTAGGCACATTTCCCTGATTTACAAAGAGAGAGCATCTGGATTGACACAAGCACCTCAGTATTCACCACAGACTGATCACACAAAGTGATACGATCATTGTAATTGCATATAAAAAATACTGGATTTGAAAGAAAGGTCTTCAGACTCCTGTTCAGTGTCACCTGTTCAGATAATGAAAGCCGGCTGTACTTTGCAACTCACCTGTTCAATTTTGGGGGTTATATTGCTCCTTTGCATGTGCCCTATGAGAGCAGTCATGGTCGCCATGCACTCATGCTGGTTTAGCTCATCCATCTCTAGATCAACCGTTGCATCCTGGGACGGACTCGTCTCTGGTGTCTCCTACATGTACAAACATGTCAACAGACCTTCTAGATGACCACAAAACCAGAGCTATTTGAAAAGAGCAAATTCATTTTCCTTAACATATGTACACTGGTTTCCATTGAGACTTAAAAATGTTTAGCCTGTGATATGAGACTCATTTTAAACTCAGTTTTCCCATTTTAAAAGACAACGAGAAAGAGAGAGAGGAAAAACTAACTCTTTTTGAAACCGTCCGTTTTTGTCCTTCTGGGTTTTGGGAACTGAAGGAAAAGCTTTGAACCCCTGTGGAGAAGTCGAACTGACTCATCTCCTCACTCAGGCTGCTGTCAGCCATGTACGACTGGGAGGACAGATAGACTGGAGCTTCTGCAGAAATCGCAACATAAATCACAAAAAAAACCTCCATCAGCTTTTAAAAGATGCAGAATGTGCAGTAAGATCCATTTTTAAGCTGTTCTGTGACAAAGTTTAAACCCAGCCAGTGAGCATTTTTTACCTCCATTCTCTTCATTTACTTCTTTTCGAATCATAATGTATTTCTTCTTTCTTGCAAGTGGGACCTGCAATGTTTAAAAATAAATGAATAAACCATGACTAAAACTCAAGGTACACATAAGAAAGGAAATGATAATACCTCAATTTCAATCGGAAAGCTGTAGGTCCTTTCAACATCAATGATGTTTTCAAGAATGAACTGATTCTGGAAAACAAGAGAAAAAAAAAAGTCATTAAGATCCTCTTAAGTAAACTTTCTACCGTTCTCCAATTTACATGGATTACAATGCACGAAAAATATACTTTAGCCTGTAATTAATTGTGCTGCTTTTTACTAAACTTCAGCGTGTTTATACTGCACAACAAAGCTCTACCTTATCTGGTTTCTCACTGAAGAGGAACCCATGGTAGAATTTGGGCTCGCTGAAGCTGCAGCTGATGACGGCAATGGCACAGTTGTACGCGGCGCAGTGATAGTGTCTCCGCTGTTCAAGGAGCTGAGTCTCGCCAGCCATGTTCTCAGTGAAGGCTTCAAAACACGACCTCATTGAAATAAAATGAATGTGATGATTCCATGAATCATTTATTTGTGGAATAAAAAGGAACAACATTCACCAAAGTGTTGGAGGGTCCTACTTGATCAAAGTCTTGGACATCTCATTTCCCTCTGGTTTGTCAGCGCGACAGTAGGCTTGATTAATGCGGGACTCTTTCGAGTAAACCTCGTCTTTGGGAAGCCGTGAATACAGGAGCTCCATCAGCTTGTAGCAGCCATTCTTCTTCAGCAACTGGGTCTCAAAGGTTGTCTCATTTGACTTAAAGTAATAAATAAATGATCTTTTGAGCAAATGTCACTGTGATTCTTCAACTTATAAAATAATGATGATATGGGAAACAAAAACACAGTGGGACAGGGGTTGCATAGACTTTCTCACGGGAAAAAACAAATGCATACAATAATCATGCACCAATTTTATATAACAACACAACTTAATGTTTTAACCTGTTAAAAAAGTGGGACAGCGTTCAGATTTTTTTAGTTATTGTTCAAAATTTAGGTCAACGAAGAAAAGCATTTGGTTAATTTGGTTTCTGGTAATGACACAACAATGACTCAAAATGTGAACATTTTAACACAAGTATTTCAGTAAAGTGTTAAGAGGCAAACCTTGGTGAAGCGACTGAGCAGGAAGGAAATGATGTCAAAAACATTTGCAACAAAGAAGTCATTCAGGGCCTTGGTGCCACAGTGAGAGGCCAGAGGCAGCAGGACTCTCTCCATCATGGCCTGCAGCATGGAGCTCACTGGCACATCACCTTGCTGAATCACCCCGTAAACTGTACACAGCAGCTGGAGCTGCCGCTCACCGTTTGCCCTAAACAGACATTAGCGTGGTGAAAGCAACTAATACAACTCCCTGTAATGGAACAGTGAAGGTCAGAGTCACTGCTGTAATGTGTGTCTACACCTAAAGAAAAAGCAGAAACCTCAAGCTCTGTGTAAGCTCCCACAAATTAAGAACTTTTACTAACCGCTTGGCAATTCTTTGGAAGCAGGTTTGGAATTGCTCCTCCATGATGTGTTTTGTGTCTCGACACAAAATTCCTGCAAGCAGTTTGAGTAGGAGTGGGCTCTGAGAAAGCTCCAGGGCATCCAGCAACTAAAAGAAAGAAAATGAATGGTAGCAAACTGCCAGTTTTACCAATCTTATATAGTCAAGTCAAGTCAAATAGGGCATTGCACACATGCACAACCTTTGGTCAGTGTTTATCATCCTTACTTTCTAAAGCCCTAGGTTTACCTTCCGGATACAGTCCATGTAGTTGTTGCGGTGAAGGGAGCCCTTAGCAAATTCATCAGACTGCATGGGGAAGTGCGAGGCTACCAGGGTGTCAAGAGCCATCTGCAGCTCAGCTAGTGGCTCCTCTGGGAGTGTTGTGAAAAAGGGCAACACCAGAAGGGCCTGGCTCTGAAAAGTTGAGGAAATTCAAGACAACTGACAAAGATTCACTGATTTTAAGTGAACTTAATACATAAGAGGCTAAAAACTGTCCCATTGCTTAAAGTAATCAATATGTTATTACCTTGAAATTCAGTGGCAGATTCATGTCAACCAGCAGCATAGTGAAAGTGGAAAACACTGGTCTGAACGCTTCATGAAAGATGTTGGAGCAGACAGAGGAGTCAATCTGTTAAAGTGAATGAAAAGTTTAAAAAAATGTTCATCATCAGTAGATAAACACCAGTATAGGAAGGGTTTTTTACTAAACTGGACAACAGACTGATGATTACTGTTAGAAGGGTCTTAATATATTTACACAATTCTAGTTTAGTGCTTTGTAGCAGGGGGGCCGGCAGCAGTAACTTTAACTTCTTGATACCTGCAGAAGCTTGGAGAGCAGCAGGAGAATGGCAGTTTTGCTCTCTGGAGTGGAAGAATCTCCCTCCCACCATGACTGCAGACTCATCCATCGCCTTAGCACCTCTTCAACCAGCTGCTTTCCCTGAGTCTTCCTCACTGATCTTTCTCTAAAGCTGTGGTCCAACATACCATTTAGCAATATGCTCACCTGAACACCAGGAAAAAAAAAAAAATTCATGTTTGGAATAACAGTTATCCTTCTTTCCATGCCCATAGCTACAGTCTTATCTTAACCAACTAAAAATGTGATCTACCATGCTGGGATTTTGAGAAGAAGCTTTCATCAGGCGTGGCACTGTTGTGTTCAGACTTCTCAGCAGCTCTGTGTTGATGGTCAACTGGAACAGGCTGTAGAAGTACTCGCCATGCGAGAAGCTCAGGAAGTTGTGGCTGTGACTTCCAGACACGGGTACAGAAAGCATGATGGTGTTCAAGAGCAAATCCACCAACTGCTCACTCTGCAAAGAAATAGCAATAATGTACAACAGTAGGAAGCAGTAAAACACTAGTTACCTTCACATCTGCCCTCTAGTGCAGTGACTCTGTTGACTGATTCACTATCATCAGATTTTATTGAACCCACCTAGAGTGGCAGCACTGACCTGCTGACTGAGAAAAAGGCAAGCTGAAGCAGACCATCTGCAACCCTCCTGGTGTTTACATCCAAGGATGGAAGTGCCTTCCTATCTTCTCCTGGTGCTATGCCTTTATACACAGTCATTAGAAGCTGGGACCCAAGTTTCTTGGCATAAGATGAATCCTTAAGGAACAAGCTAATATGTCAGTACATAAATCAAAGGAACTCCTGTGTTTTGACTACAGGATAACTGAATGGTTTAACTTTACTTTTGTTTAATGTTCATACCTGGCTGTGCAGGATGGAGCTGAGGAAGCCAGCTTTGTTAATCTGCTTACAGGAAGAAAGAACCATCTCCATCTGGTCATGGTGGCTGAGAGTGCTGGAATGGTACAATTCTACAGTGCACAAATCCTCCACACTGTGGTGTTTATTAAAGAGATTTAGGAGGAAAAAAACATTAGTGGTGTTGATAATTGCTCTAGTATTCATGTTCACTGAAGCGTCTGATAATCCAATTAATATTAAAGCCCCATATCTTTTTCCTCTAACAGTGAACTCCAAATGAAAGAACACACACACATGCATGCACAGACACACACACACACACGCACGCATGCACAGACAGACAGACACGCACACATGTGCGCGCACACCTTTTACGTGAGATTTTTGTCCTCAAGCTGCTTTCAAGATGACTGCGGTAAGGTGAGGCCAGCAGGGCCTTGAGAAGAGGAACACACACTTCTGGTAGGTTCTTCATTACCTCCACATCTGCCATGTTGAAACCCACACCGGACGGCTCACACACCACCATCGCAGTCAATTCAAAAAAAACTGAGCAAAAAAAATCTTGTTCCAGAAACTGGGAATAAAAATTAGGACACAGTAAGTAAAAAACCTTGAAATGGAAGAATCAGGACTCTTGTTGTCAGTGCTTGTAATTCCACAATACCTTCCAAAGATCCTTGTCTCCTTTGATAAGAATCATTGTGGTGAACTCCAGCAGCCGGACAATGATGGTGCACTTGCTGTAGCTGTACTGCTCCACTTCTCTTGGGCTGAAGTGAGAGGTCTTCTCACCAAGTGGGAAACAGCTCTCTGCTGCTACCAGTTCATGAGTGGCCAGCTCCGCCAGAAAAAAATGCACTGCTTTCAGAAAGCTTGATTTGTCTTTTGAGCCTTGAAAATGAAATAAACAGTTAACTGGAATAACTGGAATCAACACTGATGTCAAAAAGAAAGCTTTTGTGTTCATTTGATATTATCTACATCAGTGAACCTGGACAAGCTGTTTTTTTTATCATCATCTCACTTTTGCACAAATACGGACTTACTAAGAATGTACTGAGGCTTGATTATGTGTAGGCTGATGAAAGTGTTGTAGCAGTCCAGAACAGCCAGCAGGAGGTCCATCCACTGCAGAGTGGCTCTGACACTGAACGGGCCCGTCAGGTCCCTGAGCGTCGGCTGGGAGGAGAGACCTCCACCCTCAAACCGTGAGATCAGAAAATCTGTGCCATGATCCTTCAGCATGCCATCCAACCACTGAGGTGCAGATTTCTTCCCTAAGTCACACATTTAGGATTTTACTTCTATTATGTCTGGCAAAAGTTCATTTAGAGTAGCAGTATAGCTGAAACACTTATGAATTATTACTGTCAAAACTATTCACTAATTCTTTGCTACTGAGTTATTTTAACCTGATAATCCAAATGTAATTTTATAAGGAAGTGTTTTGTTTTTTTAAATTATGTGTACCATTTTTCCATTTTCAGGCTACCTTCACAAAATTAAGCTCTTGGTTCTCACCTGGGAGGAGGGGGATAAACTCATACAAAAGCGCCATGCATTTGTGGCGACACTCAGTCTGAGGGCGGCCACATTGTTCCAAAAGCCATGAAACCATGTCTGACATGCAAAGCTTTTCATCTGGTGGAAAGCCCCTGAAAGAAGAGGGAGAGAAGAAAAAAAGAAAGAACACACATTAATATTTAAAATGTGTGAAATGTATTATAATCCTTAATTATTTTATGTTAACCTCCTTACATTTTCATATGGAGAAGGCAGAAAGTATTAGTATTAAAATATTAGGTCATAGTGTGATATACTGCAAAATGTACATCACTAAATTAATACATTGAATATACATTTAATAAAAGCAACAAGACCCACCAATCATGGGGCTATCCTCCCCTGATTAATGAAAATATAAAATATATGTAAAAAAGTCAGGATAACATTACAGCCCTATTTCATAATAGAAAACCCTTCAGCAGACATCTTATTCTTATTACCTTCCTTTGAGCAATATTGCTGAGCAGTAGGTATGGCTTTAATATCGCTCAATGATGAGTCATAGTCTGTATTATTTAAGGCCATGAGTCATCCCTGACCAACACGATAGACAATGCTCAGCCAATCAGAAGTTGGCATCACAGGCTAATCAATAAGGCTGCAGCCTAGAACTGATGTTACTATAAACAGCCTGGCTCTTTAGCTAGAAACTTGGGATTTCCGATTTCTCACTATTTAGCTATTGCCAGCTGTTCAGTGACCTAGTACAGCTACTAAATATGTGGAATCCCCACTTTCTCCATTGCAGTCAATAATGGTCAAATAGGTATAGCCAATCACACAGCACAATATGAGCACAGGATTAGGCTAAGCCAATCGGGAATGAGAAAGAGGCTGCATACCATTAGCATATATTATCACAGCATTAGCAGGCTGGAATCCTCCATGTTGTTTACTCCCCAGTTCGGATAAATACAGCCAAAGTGTACAAAGGGCACTAAACATCCAGGAATATGAATATCATGTTGCATATATCTGAAGCGTAAAAAACACAAGCCAAATTTCATGGCTTTGCTCCTTGTAGTTTTGGAATCTGTAGACTGGAAAAGTAAAAACCTCATGGACGACGAACAGCTGGATGGATGCTTTATTTGCGTGGGAGCATAACTTAAAAAAGTAGTAAGCATTTTTACTTAGCCTGAGGCTGAAGTTTTGCAATAGATTGGAGACTGATATGAATACATAGTACCAACCTTGGGATGCGTCTCTTTGCATTGTGCTGATTGAGGCTGGGGGCCTTGTGTTTGATTATTCTTTTTAGATGGTCAATGGCACTGCCACACTGCTGCAATGTACCTGAGTATGACAGAGTAGCAAGAAAAGCTTCATAAATATTCAAATATACCCTAACCTTATTTGGCCAAATTTAAATTCAAGCAATTTTTTTCCATTTACTTGAAATATACTTCATATAAATACGTGCAAGTAATGCACATAATTATAGGAATAAATATATTCATTAACACATTAACATGCAAACCCCAAATCAGTTTTGGCAAATTAAGCAATAAAATAATAAATAAACAAATAATATTACTGAACAGAACACATTAAGCAATAATTGAAAGCTGCACACAAATGCTCATTGTTGCTTACAACACTGTGGTGTTCTGCAGCTGACACCCTAACCTAAAAATAGAGTTCTTATATAATCAGTCTTATGATATAGAGATCATCTACAAGGCTGTTGTGAAAGAACAATTACCCATAGAGCGCTCATCTGAGTGTGCAAGAGCCAGACTTTCGACAAATATGACAAGAACCTCAAAGACAAACTGTTCCACCAATGAATTTTCCTCCCTGGAGAGAGACAAAGATGACAGCATTCAGCACAGCAAAATATCCTTAAATTCAAAGGACCCAGGAAACTGCCACGGTCACAGTTAGTGGGAAAATTTAAGTAGGCAGCATTGTTTTCTACCTGAACTGTCTGTAGATGCTATTGAATGCTAAGGCAGCACCAAGTCTTTTGAAGCCATTGGGGTGGAGAGCCAAGCTGTAGATGCGCTTAAACAAAGACTTCATGTTGGTGGGGCTCTTCTCTTGCTGCTTGGGGGTGGTTTGCTTGATAGACCATTTGACAAACTCTTCAATGCAGCGACCACAGAAGTCTCTGAGAGTGCTGTCCGTTGGGTCAACCACACCATCCTGAAGATAAGAAACCAAGTGAGACAGGGAATTACATTATTATAGTGAAACAACTCTAAGTGACCAATGCCTGAAAGGAAAGAAAGCAGTCTGAGAACAGAGTGTAGTAATATTTATAGATGCACAGTCTCACGTTGTGTTTACCCTAGAAATCCTTCAGTAGAATTGGAATGCTTACCAGGATGGCCTCTAGCACAGCAACTGTGTCCTGGCTCTCAAACTTCTTGTTATTTGTGAACCAGTGAATGAGCTGCATAACCAGTGGTTCAAACAGCTGTCTGGTTACCTGGTAAACAAATTCAGAAAGACGTATAACATACCTTGTTCCCAAGTTGCTGTAGGAAAGAACATTCTCTCCATGTTCACCAAGAGTATAAAGCAGCTCACTCTCTGGCAGTATTTACTTTTAAGGTAATATTATTCTATTTTGTATACATTTATTTTGTTTTCTTTGTTCTTTTTAAACATACTTTAAGAAGTTTGTAGTGCAGTAAAAACAAGTGCAAACTGCAGGGTTTTGTTATTTGCCCTGCTGAAACCCATTTTAATATACTTAGTACTTAACATAATTTTAAGTATAATTATTATTTTTTTATTCTTTATACATGCAGCTTCATTCTCTTTCTCTTGACAATACTTTCTGTAAAGATATAACGCATTTTGGGGTCAACTTGAAAGAAAGGCAGATGTGAAATGTAGCTCAGAGGTCAAATGTGACATATTTAAAATTTTTATAAGGTGCTTTTATATGTTGCCAGTACAGTCCACACTTGGAGAGATCATAGTTTCTAATTTTTAAGGCTTTGAAGACCTTGTTCGATATAGGCCAAATTTGAATGGATTGTTAACATGACCTCACTCTACACCCCTACAAAGTTTGATCAGCATTCATTCTAAAAACTTTTCGAGCCATTGGGTTTACAGACAGAATGACAGGCACACATGCAAACGCTTCCAACATAACCTCCTCAGCAGAGTTAAAAAGTCACTAAACAAGTGTGCTTAATATTTAGTTCAGTATGGACAATGAAAACAGTATCTGGGATTGCCATCAAGATAATTTCATGGAGAAAAATCTGATGAAAAACCTGATCAACATCACAGGCCAGACGCAGTAGAACAGGAAACAGCCTTTTGTGTAGCTTGTACATTGGTGGCAAACTATTCTCCCCTTCAACCATCTGAGCACTCTTCCCAACCATGTAGACCACCAAGCTGTGAAGAAGCTCACAAGCTGCTACCTGCATCAAAAACAGGGAGGGTAGATGAGACATATCTTTTATGTTTTTCGTTTCTTTTTTCCTTTTTTTTTTAACTAAGTAATGAGAGAACATCTTCAGAGATAAAAGTTAGATGGTATACTTTAGTTTGTCTGTCACTTGTGGACAGCGCCAGTTCACTGATGTGAGGCAGAAATGGGTCGAGGTAGACAACTGGCTTCATATCCCTGAACGGCACTGCAAAGCTGAGTCTTTTCTCAGTATCCCAGGAGACAAATTTCTTCATCATTTCCTCTGAGGAGACCACTAAATGGCAAAACAAAAGCAAATCAGCAAAAACAGCCGACATCGCCATAACAAGTCAATGTTAAAAAAAAAAAGTCTAATAAAAAAAAAACAAAAAAACTACGAGGTGGTTTTTGAAATCCTTACCAGTTACAAGATTTCTGTTTAACTTTCCTCCCAGGTGACCAAGCAGCTTCACCACCCTCAGCCTCACCTTGACAAGAGGAGCATCTTCCTGCAATCAAAAGTTACAAGTGAGCCCAAATGCAACACTTTTATTGTTCTCAGGAACATAAATTGTTTGGACTCAGTATAATCATATAAAGTAAACAGAAATCATCCTGACCGCTTAGTTTTGCATTGGCAGATAAAAATAGAAACACTACTCAATGAAGCTGAATTATGCATTAACCAGACTGTATAGTAACTACAACTGTTATGGTACTTGACACATAAATAAAAACACAACTTCTCACTCAAATTTTAATCTTACTTTTGGAGTTTTGGTCATAACAATGAAACACTCTACTTTATGAATGTTACAAAAATAAAATAGTCATTCATAGTCAAGCCCAGACTAAGAAAAAGCACAATGTACCAGTATTTTATTAGCAAGTTGCTTCCAAAATAAGAAAAGACGTTTCTCTCATCAGTTACCATAGAAAGCTGGTTGGATTTCTTCAGAAGTCTCCTCATCACTCTGCTGTATCCTCTCTCACTCTTTGAAGAAGAAGACATCACCTCCCAGTTGCTCTCATCTTTGTCTAAAGCAAACAACATCCGATTTACACTTTTTTGTTTGTAATATGTCCAGTTGACTGCACGTAATTTGTCTCAGCTATCATCTGTCTTACTGTCAGAGGAGGAGGTTTTCAGGTATCCATCCAGAAGAGGAAGGATGCTGGTGTAGCAGGGCTGCATCGTCTCCAGAGGAATGTGGGAGGACCAGTCCTCAAGAGCATCCAAGGCAGCGTTGGCCAAAGGAACGTGGCTTAGACCCAGTTTCAGAGCATTCTAGACCACATTCATGAGCACACATACACACACATATATGCCTTCAGAATCAGGCTGCAAACATGGTAAAAATGACAATTAATTAACTGATTTAGAAATTAAACCAGTGAAATTGAACCAGTGTATTCCAACCGAGTTTGTTTACCCTTATGGGCCTGTTAGAGGAAACAAGAATGGCTTACTGGCACCACCCAACAAGGTGCAAAGGCAAACTGACTTTTAAATAAGTTTTTTCCCTGATGACATAAAAGTGGATTTAAAAGCAGATGTTATCGTCTTTTTCAGTTGATGCTTAGTTTGATTTGGTAGTGCTGATAATTTAGGTGGTAAAAGCTGAGCTATTCAACCATTTAGCTAGTCCTCAATATTCCCATGCCCTCCCAAGTATCACTGCACCTACTGTACATTTGTATTTTTTGCACATAAATATCATTTTTTGGGGGGGGGGATCCCACCTCAAGAGCAGGACAATAGGCTTTGATGTCCAGAGCTACAATGTTGTGGTGCAATGAGAGGACAAATGTCAAGCAGGATGCCAGCAGCTCATCTTTGTACTGCTTCATTCTGACACACACCTAGATGGAAGAAAAGCACATAAATAAACGCATAAATAAATAATGTCCCCTGTAAATTTTTCAGTAAACTTCTATTTCAAGTTATGGCCCCAACAAGAATGTTTACCACACTCCTGCAAAAGCACTGTAATGAGAAGCTACCTCTTTTCCAAACTTAGAGAAGAGTGCAAAACAAGCAGTTTTCACTGAGTCACTCTGGGGGGATGTAGAGTTTCTCAGCCCAACTCCCTGTGCAAAAGCAGATATGCATTATTTGTACTGTAAACACTGCAGCATGTTTCAATTAATTTTCTCTTTCAGTTCAGCAATCATCACATGCCTAATAAATAAATAATCAAATTTATTTGACCTATAAGGTTTGCTGAAAAGAATTTTAACAACAACAAAGAGAGGAGATCATACCTGGTAGTACTTTAGTCTCTTGGCAATTTTCATGGTGACAGAAAGCAGCTTGTAAAAGCCACTGACAAGAGGATTTCTTATGGAGTGGAGGATGAGCTCATGACTTAGGGGATACATCCAAGACTGAAAATACTCCATGTGCTTATTCAGCAACAACTCACTGTGGAGGCAGGAAAGAAAAATGCTTTCACCTCAGTTCTTTTAAGAGGAGCTGTAAACTTACAAAAAAATGTGGGTGTCTGATCTTCATATCACGATGTAAGGTAAACAAGACAACAAGGTGGAATCGAAGGCAACAAGATCCAAATTTCAAAGCCAGTGTTACACTCGCAGTTAAAAAAAAAAAAAAAAAAGGACAAATAAAAGGAATCCCACACAGTTCTGTTACCATGTAGAAAATATGGAAGAGATGTTGAAATTCTGTCTCAGTTACCTGCAGAAGTCCACCAGATTGATAAAGGCGGTGAAGTCTTTGACCTTATTGGGCAAAAGATGAGCTGTGGGGTCGGAGGAGGGCAGGATGTGGGCTGCATCATCTGGAGCCTAGCCGAGAAAGAGACAAGTGACAGGGACTGAGGGTTAACCAACAGAAACAGTATTTAAACGGATGCATAAACCCCCCTTCTACGAGTCAATATCAGAAAAACACATTTACATGTAACATTAGAGACGCTACCTCCTCTCCTGTTGTTACTTTTTGAACTGACAAGTCAAGTTTTTCCACAATACGCAGGATCGACTTCACCAGCTCATCATACAGGAGACGGCTCAAAGACCCAAGAGCTGCATTCTGACTTTCAAACGCTCCATCCAAAAAACCTGAATCCTACAGAGGACGAGACAAATGAGCAAGACTTCAGATAAAATGAACTGATTATTGAACCGCCTTTCATGCACAGAATTTCCTAGGCAAAGAGATCTGAATAATTTAATTACTGACCATCAGAACTCCACGTAGGAGTTCTGATGGTCAGTAGGATAGTAGTACATAAAAATTAATTTGCGAGGCATTTCCAATATGCGAAGTGTAAACGCTGTCTTCAAGATTAAATAGCTAAATAGAATGCAATGTGTATTATTACAGGCAAATGTTCTTAAAATGATGACACCTAAGAACATAAATGTACCTTCAACTGATCACAGTCTAAAAGTGCTTTATACAGAGAAAGGTAGTCGTGACTAGCTGGAACTTTCCACTTCCCAGTGCGAACTAGGGAGGACTCAGAGGAACCACTCACAGTGTCCTGTACAAAGATGGAGAAATCTCCTTTATTAACATGTAAAAAGCACATTATGGTTTAAGAGGAAATAATTTTCACATCAAATAAGACACTCAAGTAAGTATAAACTGTATAGATATTTATGTATACATATACATAAACCTGACCTCAGAAAGCGTGAGAGGTTTTGAACACACACGAATCAAGCCTTGGTGCACTGAAAAAGAAACAATGAATCACTAAAGGACAGTGTTTACTGGTTAAAGGTGTTTGGCACAGGTCTGATGCACTCATGATCAACGTACCCACAGAGCTAATGAAACTCCACAGCACAGGTCCTTTAGAGGCAATGGCCACGAACACCTTAAGGATGGACCTGTTGGAAGTAATCTGCATTCTCTCGCTGTACTGAGGGAAGCTGTCAATCTGCACCACAAGGAGGCGCTCCAGCAGTGGTGTATATACCTCTGGAATCTGGGGCCATTGAAACAAACTGAAGCTCAGGAGACAGCCGTTTACAGTGCAGGTGTTCCCCTTAGACAAGCCCTCTCGTGTTGCTATTTAACACAGAGTCAAACTGCAATAGAACTGTTTGTTTGTGTTTTATTTACCTTGTCCAGGTGAATAATAACACTGGCTATAGAGTCCAGGAAGCTGGGCAGCTGGTAGAAGCTGTCATCCTCCCCATCAGACTCTGTCAGGTACATCTGCTTACAGCGCTGAATCAGCTCTGTGTACATCAAGTTCACGTCCTGTGGGCAAACCTTCTTGCATGGCTACAAGAAAAGTTTTTTTTTTTTAAATAAAATAAGAACATAATGCTATGGATGAACAGCAGCTGAAAAATTACCAGAGTAGCTTTGCATGATTCACAGTTCAAAATAATCCTCATTTATTTATCTCATTCTGGGCTTTGGTGCATATCTGTCCACTTTAAGAGTACTCCACAGCTTGTACAGGAAGCTATATGCAAGCAGATTTGTAGATTATAACAATTCGCTTCATTAATGTGGACAGATAGACTTTTTTATTTGCTACTTAAATGTTTTACATTTACATACAGCTGCAAAGAATCCATATCCTCGTATGGCGATCGACAGCTCTTTGTGTGTTGAGTCCATGGTCTTAATGATGCCGCAGAACTTCTGCATGAAGAACTTCAGCTTGGTTTTATGCTCCTCAATATTATCAGCCACCAACATTGCAACCTGAAAAAAAAAAGATTACAAGAGCACCTCATGAAATTCAGAAGTATTTAGACTCTTAACCTCAGTGGGCATGTGCAGAGACAGACACTAAATAACAACAGTGGGATATCAAAGGAACCATTTTTTTAAATCCTTGTACAAACTCGTCAGTCCAGTTGTGCCTTTGTGGTTACGACCTGAGGTGTTGTACCTGTTTGAGGAAGGCCTCGAGTGCATAGTAACTCGTCTTCTTCATTTCACCGTTGATGTGCCCACAGAGCTTGGACATGATTTCAAATAAAGCCTTGTAGTGGTCCATGAGGCAGCTGCTGAACTGAGAGGCATGTCTGGAGAACAGCCTGAGCCCAGCTGTCAAAGAAACGGATCAGCGAGAGACTTTTTTTTTTTCAAAACTTTTATCAGCATTTTTGCAAAAAAATGGCAAGCCTTACCAAATGTGACTGCATAACGAGTCATGTCCATCTACAATAAATAAATAAAAAGTTAGTCAAAAAAGGACTGTGCATGATAAACTTTATCCAACCCTAACAGGCAATAAAAACACTGCTGAAACTGTCCTCACTGAATTACCTGGGGACTAATTGACTTGAAGGCATACTGAAAAATTTCCTTTGATGTTGCTGGGTCTGCGAATCAGAAACAATTACTATTAATATGGAAATAGTTCTGATGAGTTCTTATGAATCTAAGCAGAAGCACCTTCTTCCATGGTTTTACTGAAGTTGACCATTAGGGCAGTGATTCCTCTCAGACATCCAGCAACAACTAAAAGCTTGGGTTCCTTTGTTGAAGAGGTCATCTGCCAAAAAAAACCCAAACAAAAACAGCAGCTGCTGTCATGCTCAGAAAAATTTAAAATGAAAGAGAAATAATCCCTGTGCGTGACAGATGGATGGACTTTTTTCTCTTAGCAATTAACTATTCATAACTTTGCCTTAATTTTTCTGCATTAATGCCTCATACCTGATCTTTCAGTTCTCCTAGGTAGGCCCTGTAGAGTTTCTCTGAGTTGTTGACCATCTCACTGGGATGAACTTCCGCAAGAACTCCGAGCAACTCGTAGATTTTTCCAAGAACTATAACAAAACTCACAAAAGAGCAAATTAAAATAATGAATGACTCAAAGCACTTTTCATTTTTATTGCCTCCACCTGACTTATGAACCAAAGTTTATCATTAAAAGAACACTCACCTGAATCTGGCAATTTGCTCTTCTGGCAAAGTTCGCTGTAATATTTGTTAAATATTTCAGAGATTCTAAAGTCTGCAGCAACACTGGAGGCCTTTGTAGTTTGGAGAACCTAAGGAGACACATTAACAAGGATGATCTTTAAGAAGAACAAAAGTACATCTAGTTTTAAGTCTTGTTATATTACAAAGTCCATTAAAAGCAACACTTGCAGTTTATAATGGATCTTGTCCTCAGGTTTGAGGGCGGTTCCTGGAGGAAACCAACCTTAATAAGGAGCTCCAGCACTGGGGTCCTAGATTTGGCCACTTTATCCTTTGTGTACACGATAATGCACATATCCTTAGAAAGCAAAGAATTGACAACATATTTACACACATAAAAGCAAAAATTTACTAGTAATAATGCTAATATAACAATGATGCCTGATCTCTCACCGGTAACAGGCCTGTCTTTATAATGTAACACACAATAAAGCCATAAATGTAAAAAAAATAAATTAATAAATAAATCAGTGATGCTCGTCTGGTTCTAAACAGACAACTTACTCTTATGTCAGTGGCGTAAGTCTTCTCCCAACCTTTGACCGTTGGTGAGACTTTGTCTAAGAACTTATCCAAAAAACCCAAGATCTCCACCCGAGTGTCCCGCAGCTGAAAAACAGATGTTTCTGCCAACATAAGAACTTAGCACTCACTTGCATAGTTAATTGCTTACTGGATATTTCACGAAACTCACCTCATCCAAAGCCAGAGACTTCCTGAGGAAGGCGAGCAGCCCGTAGTCTTTGGAGAACAATAAAGATGCCTGCAGTGCTTGATGAGATGAAGATGCAAAGACGGAATCCGAAATCTTAATACTTATATTGATACAGTAGGTCCATCACAATGAAATATGCACATGTGAAGCAGCACATAACTTCAACTACTAATCGTATCTGTGCAGTTTTAAATGTTCTGCTGCAGAACATATGCAAGGTAGCTCCTGGCAGTTGAACCCTGGTAGGATGCTGCGTCTGGAGCCCAGACTGAGAGATGACCAGGGTCAAAGATAGTGGCTGTTTCGTAAGAATATCAGCGATATGTGTTCCTGTGTTTGAACAAAAGGTTGAATCCCCATGAGGAATAAAGAGCACCGGAGGGAATCTGTGGTTACATCGACATCCTGCAGACCTCTGAACTGTGCTGCAAAACAACTGACTCTTTTCTTTATCTTGTAATTCTGTAACCACTAAAATCCTTAGCTGTACATCTTTTACTACTTTAATCATGAACACCTGCATTTGAGCTGCAGTGCACCTGGTCTTTAGCGTCAAAGAATCACGTGTTTTCTTTATTGTGTTTTGACTCCCACCAGAGTTTTGGCGGAAGAGCTTGCATCAAATTGGCTGATAAAATAACGTTATTGATATTACTTAAGCATTTTCTGTATGACGAACAGATAAGCACCATTTAAACCCCTCAATAAACCCCTATATTGCAACATGCTTTAAGTTAATCGGCAACAGAAGCACCAGAAAAATGAAATTGCCATATTATTAAGGGGAGTTCGGCGCGGACAATAAAACGAGCACTTCATGGACTTTGTGTCTTACCGAGCTCATTCTCGGTTGGTGTTACCATGCACTCGTGTCCCAAATCACCGATAATATCGTGACATTTCAAGGCTGCCGCTCGGATGTCTTCGTCTGCAAGTGATTCGTGAAGTTTCAGAAGGAGCCCTTGAATCCCTCCGGCAGCGCTGCTGAGGGACGACATAGCTGGACTACCGGCTTAAGCTAGCAATAGCATAACAGGGATCGACTTATCTGTTAAGAACGCAAACAGAGACCACAGAAAGCTCTTCTAACTAGCTAAACACTGAACATGTCAGTCATTCAGTCCAAGAATCCTCGCATCAGGAAGAATCAGAATAACACACGCGCAGCAAGTGTTTCAAAATAAAAGCCCTGAATATAAGACGGAACTTGGGTGACCGTATGGGCACTTTCAGAAGTAATGCTATACTCTAAAGTATCCCACAGTAGTTGCATGCATCTACTTCATTTTACTCTAATTTTGTAAGGTTTATTTTAAAAGTCCCTATCAAATAAGTATTAAAAATATTTGCATATATTAGAAAAGTGATTAAAAAAGACCACTCTGTACATTTATATATATATAGTTTCTATTTTCTTCTATTTAAGTTTGCCTCCTCACTTGGAATTGATATTATAACAGTTTTTAGTAATTACTTGGGCTTTACTTATCGAAAAACGTAGCGATACAGTGTGTGCTTTGACGCTAGCGTGAGTGAAACACTATCCTCTAGTGGTCATAGTATGCACTACATGACTCAATAGTAAATAACTGATAATAATGAAATTTTGCTAGTAATGATTGCTTTTAGACGATTACGATTACTAGTTGACAGCAAACAGAGCCACACATTTCAGGAAAACTAACTGGACTTGTTTTTAAAGACAGTTTACTGTACCGATTTACTCTTACAACACCAAGATTGATACTTCTAAAAACACTGTTCAGAGTTTTGTAATGTGAATATTTTTGTAGTCGAGATTATTTGCACTGAAATTTATTTTAAAATGTCTACTCAGTAAAAGTGTGTACCAGAGAACGAATATAATTTATTATGATTATTTATTCTGATAAATGTTCTGTAAAGTACTCATCGGAAGTATCAAAGGAATGAAATGGGCTCCTCAATTTCACCACTAGAGGGCAGTGAATACCAATGGCATTACAGCCATCGGGGATACAGAACTACCCTAGGCTATGTGTTTAAGGTTTGATATTCTTTCTTCTCTCTCTTTCTCTCTCTGTTTGCGTGTGTGTTGGCAAATTTAAACTCCAAAGTAAATCCAAAAGATCTATAAAACAACTACCTTAAGTGCCAATATACAGCAGCTTTTGAGACACAAGTGGGGTTTTTGTTTCTGTTTATGTAAGTGATGTAGAGTATTGTTATGTACCACAGAAGTCACATTGTGCCAGACTGTCTCAGAGGCCACTGACATCTGCTCTGTGGGTCTTGTGGTTTGTGAACTGCCTCTATGCAAAGCTCTATATCCCAGAGAGCATAAATGTGTCCTAGAAAGACTGATTCTTCAGTCCTTTACTGACAGAGAGCCATATCATTCTATCTCTGTTACCTTAGTTTTCTGGGGAATTTGTTACTGATGCTGAGCATCACTGACCAGCTCAGTGACAGGAGGCACCTTGTATTTTGAGACACACTGCATTTCACATCCATCCAGGCAATATGACAACCACTGAATGACTGACTTACTGTTGCAGTGTCGACACCTGCTTAGTAATGCAGTCCATAACCACTGCGAAGAATGAGCCACAAACAAGACCGGAGTGTTTCATCATGTAGATAGCAGGAATCCACACCTGTGACCCCGTTATTACCAAGAAACCAAGTGTCTGTGTCAGCCTGAAGGCAGAGCAACAGAAGGCTATAGACATCTAACCTGGTCAGCCACATGTACTCAGATTACATTTGCGTCAAGGAATTTAAAAAGCAAATAGGTTACTTTAATTTTATGCCATACCATGTGATATTTGCAACTTACATCCATAAAATGCACATGCAACTATAGAGCCACTAAAATATAATTAGACTGACTCTGCAGTGTTGTGTTTTTTTTTTAACCCCAGCTGTATTATTTTGTGTGAAGAAAACATTTGAACTCAGATTTATTGAAAATGTTCAACAGACAAGATACAAAAAAAAATTAATAATAATAATAATAAAAATCACTGTGTCCTTTTTAACAAATTAACTGCCTCAATTTTGCAACATTTAAAGCTCTAAAGTGCAGGTGATGAGCTTGGAGAGCCCTATCTTTTTTCTGTCCTTTTTTATAACATGTATGCTGGAGAGGAAATGATGTCGCTGTAATTTGGAAGATCTTCATTTAGGTTGGAAAAAACGTTTATTGCTCTATAAAAAAAATAAAGCCCTGTGTAAAGCTAGGAAATCTTACATCTCATCACTGATTGAAGAAAATAAGAACAACCTCAGGTTTCTTTTCAGCACTGTAGCCAGGCTGACAAAGAGTCAGAGCTCTGTTGAGCCAAGTATTCCTGTAACTTTAACTAGTAATGACTTCATGAGTTTCTTCACAAATACGATTTTAACCATTAGAGAAAAAATAATTCATCTCTCAGACGTATCTACAGCTACTTTCAGTACTTCTGATATTTATTTAGCCTCTTTCTTAATGTTCTTAATGAGTTAACTTCAATAGCTGCTTCCTCCAAGCCATCAACATTCATCCAAGACTGCTCAACGAAGTCCTACTATTAATTAATGCTTCCAGGATCCAGAATTAAATTTAAAATCCTTCTACAAGATCGTCAACAATCAGGCCCCATCTTATCTCAGAGGCCTCATACTACCGTATCACCCCAATAGAGCACTTTGTTCTCAGACTGCTGGCTTACTTGTCCTAGGATACTTTAGAGTAGAATGGGAGGCAGAGCCTTCAGCTTTCAGGCCCCTCTTCTGTGGAACCAGCTCCCAGTTTGAATTCTGGGGACAGACACCCTCTCTAATTTTAAGATTAGGCTTAAAACTTTCCTTTTTGATAAAACTTATAGTTAGGGCTGGATCAGGTGACCCTAAACCCTCCCTTAGGCCCAATAGGCCCAGACTGCTGGGGGGTTCCCATGATGCACTGAGTATTTCTTCTTTCCTCACTGCTTTTCTCTTTCTCTATGTTTATACACCACTTTGCATTTAATCATGAGTTATTATTAATCCCTGGTTCTCTTCCACAGCATGTCCAGTCCCCCTCCCCTCACCCCCAACCAGATGACTGCCCCTCCCTGAGCCTGATTCTGCTGGAGGTTTCTTCCTGTTACCAAGTGCTTGCTCAAAGGGGGCCATTTGAATTTTGGTTTTCTCTGTATTATTGTACAGTCTTTACCTTACAATATAAAGCACCTCGAGGTGACTGTTATTGTGATTTGGTGCTATATAATAAAAACTGTATTGAATTGAATGTCAATGAGTACAATAGAACCTTATTTACATCCAAAATAAAAATATCTGATTCAAGGATGGAAAGGTAACTTTTTGTTTGTTGGAAATGAAAGCAGTGTACACTTTATACTGTTAAAAAGTTGATTTGATGTATTAAAACGTCACAATGATACATTTCATCCAGTGATTTGAATTTGGATAGAGCTTTATGATTACTTGTCCTTGTTGGAAATCTTACGAGGGCAAAGCAAGTAGCCTTTTAATGACGCAAATTACTCAGCATCCAGGTGTAATTTGTAAAATACCAATAGCCCATTTCTATTCCAAGACAATGATCTAAACATTTATCAAGTCCATGGGACAAGTCCTATCATTACTTTAAAATGTCATTATGTGGGTCCGGATTTTAAAAGTCACCAAGCATCGGTTGAGTAAGCTTATTCATGTCTTGCAAGCACAGTTCCCACTCATTCATTCTTCTTCTTTAAAAGGATAGAGAGTGGTGTGCCTTTCTCAAAAGAATGTCCCATGTCCAAAAAACGTCCTGATCCAAGAAAAACAAATTGCAAATGGAAGACTGGTGCAAACTGAATGTGTCTGCCATACAGATCTGCTCTCAAGAAGAACCTTTATATAAACCTTCCAGACTAAAGCAGTGAAATGTCATGCTTGCCTGCATATACACACACATACAGTAATCAGTAAACTCAGCGTCAATTGATCTATACCCACTTTTCACTTTATTTTAGAATCAGTGAGTATTTTATTCATTTTATTTTCAGAATAAAAGTTTAATTACTCCTTATTACTTGAGAGTCATTTCGTCATTAGCACCTGAGCCTGAATCACGTGGAGTCACTGCTTAACTGAAGGCATCACCGCGACCCTGCCGGTGGCAGGTTTTATAAAACAGGAATACAATGCGGCTTTTACAGTCACGCCTTTATTTTGAAAGGCATAACCGGAAGGATCACACTTCTAGTTTGGCATTCTTTACACTTTAAAACTCCGGACACCTGTTGTTAAGGGAGAAGCCACAAAAATCCCAGTGTGCTCAGGCACACGCATACACGGACCGATCGAGCTCCAGCCTGCATCCCACGGAGAGCGGTGCTGAGTCGGCACAGAGGAGCAGAGCCGGACGGTGAAGGGACACAGCTGTGGGAGACGAGGACAGCGCGGTGTCTGTGGATTAATTTAGCTTTTTAACGCTGCCCGCCGGACAGTTTTCCGCTTTAGGATTTTTTCGGCTGCGATGTTTCAGGACCCAACGGCAGGTATGTGATTTTATTTGATAGTTTAACACTTGTCTTCTGGCAGATCCTTGGAGCTAACCACGTAGGATACAGAAATGTATAAAAAGACGGCTTAAGTCGCACTTTAATTTAAATTCACAAGAACTCCGCTCTCGTTTCTTTTTAGTTTAATGCTGGATAACTAGCCTCACTACCCTAACACTTTCAAATACAAAGTACTTCGGCACATGTTAAACACACGAAGAATGAATGAGTTATACACAACTCCACTTTTAACTCCCAGTCCTGCTCTGCTAAACTCAAATGGTGGTCACGGTCTGGCTAAGAGGAGGCAGCAAAAGACGAGATTTTATGACCAGTGTGCTGCTCGTTAAGATTTATGGATGCCGAATTACCCACTGTGCCATAATGATACACCGACTTTAACCAGGATTAAGTTTGGAGTCTTATTTGAGTTAGCAGTAAGCCCCAAATCTTCATGTTATTGAAATTAACTCGAAGTGCCGCGTTGTTCTTGATTTGCGTGTGGACGTGGAGATGCGCTCAGACTCAGTGGGTCTACACTGACATGAATATTGGCTTAAATTTCAAATGCATAAGAGTGCAGAAGCTGATTACATCATGCACAGGGGCTGTATATAACATTTATACCTACAATGAAAGTTTCCTGACTGGTGTGTTGAATGGGTTCAGTGCGCCAAACGTACAGGAGCAGTACACCCGTCAGTACATAGTAGTATTAGCAGTAATAATTAATAGTTTGGTTGGTCTGTCAGATTATGATCTGTGTTGCAGATGTTGCAAGTGAAATCAATATCGCATGGAAATACAGACCACTGAGATGAAGTCACACCACAGCAGTTTACCACATTGTTCAAAACACTACACTGTTTTTGCACCGGCCACACTGACCATTTCATGTTCCCTGCACTGTCATGATTGCCAGTTTCACAGAAAATGTGGAAAATCCACCTGTTGAATATCAACAAATGGCAGAGATGATTTCACAGTATTCTGACTATCAGTAAAATATTTATAGCACAGGTGAAGCAGGATGAAGGATACACGTGTTGTACTTGTTGCTGTGCTGAGTTTATGTCCTGCCTGATCTCAGGTGTGGTTGTATCAAAAGCTGTGAAAACGCTTGTAATGTCATATTATTGCAACTGGCTCTTCACAGGACTAAACGTCTTCTCTCTCTGTGGAGGGTTCTTCACCCCAGTTGGGGTGCTGCGTTTGGTTTGAGAACGGAGTCTGACTGAAGGATACCAGGCACCAGGCCTGAGGGCCATTGGACCAAGAAGGCATGCTTGCTGCCATGCTACGCCAGAGTGCTGGTGGAGGATCAGGTGGTGGCGGCGGTGGCAGTGGAACCAAACTCTCTCTAGGTATTTCCCGACTCTCCAGCTCCAGCATGGGTTCAGCAGGGCCTGCCAGGGCCTCTAAGAGTGGTTCGGTGAGCTTGGACAACACAGATATCCTCACCTCAGACCCAAACTACATCATGCAGCTGGTCAGTGATGTGCGCAAGTTTGCTGATGTGCTTCTCCAACTCAAAGAGGTGTTCAACTCCAAAGGTATGTTAGAGACAAGAGAATACACTCATCAGGGGAAATGTGGCACCTTTAAAAAAAAAACAAACTACAGCTGATTAAAAGTGACACAAACACTCTCCTAACTAAACAATAGTTTAATAAGGAACAGATCAGTTATTATTACTACATTAGATACCATATTAGGTGTAGAGCAGAAGGCTCACCTAATCCGGACTCTGTCTGCTGCTGTTTTGAAAGTGTCTTTGGAGGTAACTGTGAGTGTTTTGTTTCCACAACAGTATACCTGCTGTGGATGTGGGCTTTTCAGTAAGTTAGTAAGTTAGTGCTTCCACGTATTAGGAATGACATAATGTGTTTTCCTGTTTCTTAGCAAAACACTGCACGCCTTTTCTGTGCTGTTATTATTCTGTTTTGCTCATAAACAAGACACCTAATTACTTATAGCAGTGTAGACAGGGGGCACAAAAATGCCAAATAGTGTAAGCACAGCAAAGGGGATTTATGATGGAATGTAGCTGCCAGTCCACTCTTGTGTACACACTGTTGCTTTCACCACAAAGTACACAGTCCTGAGCCTATCTACCTGTTTTTGTCATGTTGTGGCCTTGGCTGCACGGTCAGTCAACCAGCCTTATCTCGCTTACACTTTGGTTCTTATCATTCCTGTAACGTAGAAAATAATGTGCATTAATTGGTCTCTCCAACAAATTCACAGCAAGAATTGAGTAAAAAGTTGGTGCCATTCTGATCTGTCTTAAAAATTATGTAGTGATGTATATAACACCAGCAGCATTTCAGCTGGACTTTTGGCAGTTAATAATTTTGATGGAATAAAAGACTGACTAAACCAATAATAAAACTGCTCAAAAATTAAAGGAACACTTTTTAATCAGAGTATAGCATTGAGTCAGAGGGGGCTGTCAATCAGTTTCAGCTGCTTTGATATTAATGAAATTAACAACCCCCAAAACAGGAATGGTTTTACAGGTGGAGACCACTAACATTTTCCCCTCCTCATCTTTTTTCTAACTGTTATTTTCACTAGTTTTGCATTTGGCTAGGGTCAGTGTCACTACTGGTAGCATGAGGGGATACCTGGACCCAACAGAGGTTGCACAGATAGTCCAACTCCTCCAGGATGGCACATCAATATGTGCCATTGCCAGAAGGTTTGATGTGTCTCCCAGCACAGTCTCCAGAGCATGGAGGAGATTTCAGGAGACAGGCAGTTACTCTAGGAGAGCTGTACAGGGCTGTAGAAGGTCCTTAACCCATCAGCAGGACTAGTATCAGCTCCTTTGTGCAAGGAAGAACAGGATGAGCACTGCCAGAGCTACAAAATGACTTCCAGCAGCCACTGGTGTGAATGTCTCTGACCAAACAATCAGAAACAGACTTCATGAGGGTGGCCTGAGGGCCTGATGTCCTCTAGTGGGCCCTGTGCTTGCCACCCAGCACCGTGGAGCCCAATTGGCATTTGCCATAGAATACCAGAATTCACAGGTCCACCATTGGTGCCCTGTGCTTTTCACAGATGAGAGCAGGTTCACCCTGAGCACATGTGACAGACATGAAAGGGTCTGGAGAAGCCCTGGAGAACGTTATGCTGCCTGTAACATCGTTCATCATGACCGGTTTGGTGGTGGGTCAGTGATGGTCTGGGGAGGTGTATCCATGGAGGCACACTGCCAAGTTCAGGCTCATGTTGTCCAGGAGCTCAGTGATGCCCTGGTCCAGATCTGGGAGGAGATCCCCCAGGACACCATCCGTCGTCTCGTTAGGAGCATGCCCCGCCATTGTCAGGCATGCATACCAGCATGTGGGAGCCAGACAAATTGTTGAGTATCATTCTGAGTTGCTGCAATGAAATTTCAGCAAAATGACTGGCCTAGCTCTTTGAATTCAGCCTTCTGTAGGTTGATAATTCTCATTTCCATCTAACGATGTGGGATCCTTTTGTTCCTAACACATTACCCAGTCCATATCAGTATAGATATCCAGCATGATTTTTTTTCACCATTGAGATCTGATGTGTTTTGGAAGTATTTCATTTACTTTTTTTTGAGCAGTGTAATATGTTTCCTTTAGATAGTTTCCAAAAGATTGGGCTGAGGTTTATGGCATTGGTTTCGGATGAAACCCAGATTTGTTAATCCCCAGATCTTAATAAGATGAGGTCAAGGTACATATGGTGGTGGGCCTGCCTTTCCCCCCATTAGTACTGCCACGACACTCAAGCCTTAGGAAAAAGGAATCCCACTTTTTTTTTTCTCCTCTGGAGAGGTCAGTAAAGGTGTTTGACCCGGCTGGACAGCATCACAGAGAGCAGCTTGAGAGACTTTTCAGTGACCTGTCAGCATGCAGCAGATCAAAGCAGTAAATCGTCATGTGTGAGCGACTGATGTCTGCAGCTTTATGGAGCAGAGGAAGACTTTATTTAAGAAATATGCCTCGAGCCTTCATTGCATCACATTTTCTGTGCCTGACTTAGTCAAGTGTAATAACAGACAGCTGTGATTTCAGTTTGTTTAATAGCAGATTTAATAAGGTGAACATACAGAGTGCAAGCACAGGTTCTCTCTGGGTCAAGGTTGCATAGCTGTCATACTAGATATTATTGCCTTTGATTACTGGTGTTAAGAAACTGGTTTGTAATCTGTGCTCTCGCCTACTTATAATTATAGTCACTGCCTATGTGTCTGCGCATCATTTACAGGTCTAGTAAGAACAGGCTCCACCAGAGTAATCATTGAGATCCCAACACGATTGTACAGCAGAGTATCCCCTTTAGATGGCTTATTGTGACTAAGTACAGGAAAGGGCAGATTTGGGGAAAATGGGGCAGATTGCAGTGCAGAAAACAGATCTGCCTGCTATTGAGGGAAGTAGCAAAAGTCGATTTTGGCTGAAGCAAATGGTAGAGTTTAAAGTAATGTTTGATAAGCCAAATGACTGTTACATTGTGAACCCATGCAAGCACAGATCAGGGTCTTAAAGCGAGGTTACCGAACTTGGCAATATCTACAGGAATCAGGAAATAAGTCTTTATCTTGATTGTATCAGGGTGGTTTTTGCTTGTCGTGTCATTGTTAAGGTTTAGGGCTTTCAGGGCGTTAGGGGAGTGTGCTAACAGATTGTTGGAAGTCGCTGACTTATACTTGGGCTGGTTGAATTTATGGCCATATTGTTTCTGTGGCGCTTCACAATAGAGCCAACCTCTCATTACCCCGGGCACTTGCTGAAATTGGAGGGAACCCTCCTCTTTTTTTAATGACACAGAGTCAATAGTGATGAGCAACAGTCAGCTAAGAGCCCCTGTAGCCTGATGTGAGTCTGACACCCATTGTCCAAGGAGGCATCTCCAGACTAGCATTCTCCTGCTAACTGGTAACTTTTTGCAGAAATGATTCTTTCCCAAGTCCAGAATAGATGCGGGTTGCAGGACCGATCCCACAGGGGCTTTTCTCATCCAGTGTTTTATTTTTCTAGCGATGCACATCAACCTTAAATGGTAATTAGTACTTAGTGTCTCTTGAGTAGTGGGTCAGTGACGCACGACTGAATTGTTTTTTACTAGTTCCTGATAAAAATACGTTTATGGTCCTGCATTGCTGTCGGGTCAATGTTGACGACATGTCATATTAACAGTGTGACAGATATTTTTAAGGTCGTGAACTTGTCCAGTGGCTCCTTGTGAAAGACATTTCAGTAATTGGAAGGGATTATTATTTTGACGTTTGCAGACCAGATGAGCTGAGGAAGAGGCCCCTGTGGCGTTTGTGTTCAGCGCCAAATACGGCCTTGCCATCATATGATTTGTATAGCGAGAATTTGGCCCCTAGCGTGCCTTCTTTCAACAGACTCCAAACAACAGACTGTTGCTGTTTTTCTGCACAAGATTGTTGTACTTCTCATCATCTATTTTGGAAGTGAGGGAGTTGCTGTGGCTGCCAGTCCTAATACGATAGGTGTGCCATCTGTGTTATTGTTCTCTGACTACCAAGGAGAATCATGGCCAATGTCATGTGTCACCTGCTTAATAATGAAAGCTGCAACAATAAGCAATGCACTCAGTGCAGGTGAGAAAAATGAATTTTCAGGAATTCTTAAACAAAAAAAAGAATGCTACAATTATATTAATTAATAACTTTCTGTTAAACATAGGTGATGTAGCCATCCTGGTCCGTGTTCAACATAAAGTTTTTCCCTGCTGGGTACTGGTACTGGTAGATCAGACTTTTACTGGCCATTAGTGTATTTTTACTAGCCCATTAAAAAAAAGCTGTTAGCTTAATCTATAAGGATAGAATATGGTTTGTTAAAAGATGCATATTTTATATTGTGATGTTAGAAGATAGATAGTAACTAAAGCTCTAAAATAAATGTAGTAGAGTGAATGCTGTGGCCCTCTTTAGACCCACCCCTGCAGGTATTGCTGCTAGAATGAGAGATGTGGACAGCCGCTGTCAGCCGGCAGCAAAGTTTACAAGAAGTCAGCTGAATTTAAAGATGGTGGCAGACTAAACAAGCAGTTTGTTTTTATTTAAGCTTCTTTTTAATGTAGTTGTGCTTTTGCCGTATAAAACAAACCAGCGGTTGATGGGAGCAGCTAAAGGTTCGCTTTTCTTCACATTGAAACTATCTGAACTATGTGAAGGACTTCTGTTGGTATTTTAATGTGAAAATACTGACTAAGAAAAAAAAACACTGTAGTCAGGATCCATTTCAGCCAGTTTGCTTCATAGACGAATTGTTCAACTTGCCTGACATGCTTTTTTTTGCTTTCCCCAGGCCCAAGCTGGCCATTAGGGTGTAACAGTTCTCCAAAACCATGGGTGGGTTCACACCTCTGCTTTTGTATTGAGGAGATGAATAACAAAAACCAGGGAAAAGACCTAATCGCCAAAAGTAAATTGTGTTATTCTGATGTCTTTAAACATAACGGTTTTCACTAGATTAGCATGCTATGGTAAGGCATTAACGAATTTACCACAGTATGGTAAAATGCAACCCAATACGATATTTTGGACATTTCCTACATTGATGTCGGGGCATTTCCCTATTTAAATTATCAGTTCCTTGTTTGAACCTTTATTTGACACCCTGTATTTTTCTGTGTTTATTGCTTTTGCATTAATATATTGTGACTAGGCTAAACATGCGCTTTCACTAGGAAAATTTTAAAATAAATTCAAATCTGCATTCACAGCACAATTTAATTCACTGCCCCATCACACCTCTTCCTTCACTCGTGCTACATATACCCCTGTTGAACAAACCTCACACTGGTTGTCACACCGACTCTTGAATCATATGCTGACAAAGTGAAATAAGATTTCAGTGCAGCACATGAAAGTTGATCTGTGCCCTCACCAGCTCCCTGACCTGTCAGATAGTGCCTAGTCCTCATCATTCTGTCTAGGAATGCCTGCGGTGCATTGCACATACATAAAAACAAAGTTTTATTGCAGCTTTGTCATCATTTGTCACATTTATAACCTGTCAGGGTAAATGGATGACTCGTATGCCCGCACTCCTTAATTTAGCTGTGTGTTCTTTGAGTCACAAGTGTCCTCAGTTAATCAGTATAGGGTTTCTGGAGTTTTAGGATGTGTGGTTCTGGATCTTAATGATTAACAGGCAGCCTCTAAAAATGTCCTGCAGATACTGAGTAATGTACAAAGGCATACTGTAATACACCTGACCACTGAGTGTTTTCGGAGTTACCTTTTTTTTTCTTCTGTCTTTTGATCATTGTCGTTTAACACAGCGTTACAGTTGGTGCATTCATGGGTACTGTAACTTTATCAAATTGCATATTGGCTTTTTTTTTTTGTGCTTTAGTGAAAATATTTTCCCACATGTCACAGCATAAGAGCTTGTTTCTCTTTTTTGGAAGCCAGCTGAGTATCCTGCCATGATGAAAAGGCTTTGTGGGAAAGCGATTCTGATCTGGGTCCTCAGAGAAAGCCCTAATGCTATTTTTGTCATTTGTATTTCAAATCAGCCCTTGTGAAATACCATCCTAAAATTAGTCCTTCTTGGGCTTTTCACTAACCATTCCAGACTTTCTTAATGGCTGCAGCTATGCTGTGTTTAGACAGTCTCTCCCTCTGGGTTTGGGATCCACTGTAATGCATTCAAGCTTCTTCTTGCCTCCAAAAAGGTCCTTTTATGGTTCTTTTACTGTGCCCATATTTAAAGCTGCTGCAGATTATGCTGACCATAAGACAACAAGCCTTCGTAACATTCAAGGTATGGGAGTCCGAAGAGCTCGATTTAATCATACTGGACACTTATCTTGTAAATTAAGCTTCCTAACAGGATTTATTACATTAGCTTAATTGTTCTGAGTGATCCCTGTTTAGAAGCACAGCTATTGTCTTGGTATTAGTTGATGGGCTAGGGTTAGATAGAATTTTGGATTGTTCTCCCTCCCTCTCAAGGATTAAAGTACAGAGCATTGTGACATATGGCGGGTCGATTTATCCCCTCTGACTGATGGAACAAAACATGCAATGATGCACCCCATACAGAGCACACTGAGCTGACTATCTTTTGGCAAAGAACAATGTGTGCAATGAAGGCAGGCTGTATACAGGTGGCAAAACTTGTGAAGTTTGATAGTCCAAGTTAACTTGAAGATTTGTAAGTTGTTTTCAAGTTGGAACCTAAGGAAGCTCCCTCTCTGTGCATATCTCTTTCCTTCGTACACTCAAGAAAGATTTGTGGTTATTGTCACTGTTTTTGTTGGAGCAGCTTTGTTCCAGGAGGCTGTCAGTGTCTGCCACACACTGAGATAAAGCTCCAGGATTCCCACACTGCACATGAGGCTAAGGACTGTGGGATCTGATGAGGGACTGTACTTGAGAAAATCCACCCTTGGGGATTCTTTTATATATACAGTAGAAGAGCTTTTCACCCATACCCAAAAAACAGAGATACTGAAGATGACTTTTATAAATATTTGTTTTCTTCTATGTGTGTGAAAAACAGGCATACTGTACTAGTTTTGTATTATTCTTATTAATATTACTCAGAATATAGATAGTAGATTTAATCAAGGCCCATTTGTATGTGTTGCAAAGACCTTCTCTTGCCTCTCTTGGGTTAAACTTTAAGGTGGAAAGCATACTGTCTGAATGAACCCAGTATGTATCCCCCTGCACTGGATTCATAACTTATAGCACTTATTTGACATCCTGAATGTGTGGTGCAAATTATTCATCCATTTAACCTGGATATTTAATCTAATGGAATTCCATTATGCAATTATTAATAAGGGTCATGATGTAGAAAACACAGCGCACAATTTTGTAATGCATGTAAGGTAGATATAGTACCTCAATCATAAATCAAAGCTATCCAGTGGGCTGTCATAGAACTTTTTTGCTGGCCAGTTCTGACCAATGGGGTGTCTGTTTGAGAGCCCCGGAGTAGACCCTGCTCATAACAGGTCTTTGTTACAGTTTGAACATGTTATCAAGTAATAGCAAATTCATATTGATACAAGAGAGGAAAACCAGCTGCTGTCTTTGTCCACAACATTTAGCAACTTTTAGAGCTCATAAATAAAACCATGACCCTCTAGTCATTTGATAGAACAGAAGTATTTCATGACTAACATAACAGGAGACTCCTTGGTATTATAATTTTTAACACTTTTAGGCAAGACTGGCAGATCAGCACTGACTCTACATACTAGAATACTGCCTCTACTGTGCAAGGTCTGTCTGCTCGTGTAGCCATGGCAAGAAACAAAACAGTTCATTGTCCTCAGTTAAAATGGTTGGTATAGTTTACCCTGTTTTCTTTTTAAATTCAGTTCAGTTTAGGTTAGTGCTATACAAAGCAACGCATCTCCCAACCCCACTCTTTGCGGTTGACAGAAACTTGGAATTCATGCATGTTTCAATTGACTGAAATGTACTGTTTCAGTCAATTAAATGCCTTGACAGTTATGAAAGTAACTGTGTTTTGATGGTCTTTTTAAAGGTTTTTTAGCCCACAAAGCCCATTCTCTCAGGATTAGAATGCTAGTAAAGCTAAACAGTATCCTCTTGTGCTCAGTGCAGTGTTTGCCCCCAACCTCAGCCTCCTCAACGCCCAATTCTGCTGCTTGACAGGTGTACTAAAGGGGCCCATCTGTGGACTTGTTGGACAGCTCTCCCTACTCTGTCCTGCCGATTTTCCTTTGCTGGTAGTCTCTTCAGCCTAATGCCTAACCAGTTTGGCTGCAAACTAGAGGTTGCACTGTGGGGGGATTTGAAGTTTCTCTTAAAAAAAAAAGAAGGCATAGTTGGAATGCCAGCCTTCAGGGCTTTGCATCAATAGTGGGCGGCAGCGGCATGGTGGTGATCTGGGGGATATCTAGAGAGAAAGGTTGCCTGTCTTTCGTTTGTGACAGACAGCTCCAAAGAGAAATGAAAGAGGATGAAAACAAATTCTTCACTCCACACTGGGCATCTCATTTATATTCAAAGGATTAAAGAGGGAAATATCTAAGGGTAGATATGTCTGAAAAGACATCTTGGGACGTTGAAGTGTTATGGGATTTTTATAAGTGTTATCAATATGTGGTTATAGCTTGTGCTCCTGTGTGTTAACTCAATGGCATGTTCTCTTTTTTTTCTTCTTTTTTTAAAGTTAACATCTAACAAGCCTGACAAAGGCGATTGCCAGCAGAGTAGGAACAAAAAAAGCCCCCTACCTGGGTAGAAGGTGCTGTGTGCCTAGCCTAAGGCTGTTATTTATTTTTTGTTTTTATTTTAATGACAGCTCTTTGTGCATGCAGTCATGGGAAAAATGGCTTCAAAGGTAAAGCTACAGGGAATTCTTTGGTGTGAGCATAGAAATCTAGGAAGGTAATGTTCCCTTGCCTTTTTACCAGCTGTGTGTAATCTGCTAATCCATAGAGTAGACTGCCAGTGGTCTGTCGACAGAGGTAGAACAGGGCCACTGACCACAGGAAGTTTGTTGGGGAGGGGGATATCGAGGGATGTATAGGCCACCCATTGCAGTGACCTGGCAGAGTGTTAAAGGTTAAGTGGACCTATTTTGCAAGATTGCCTTATAGTTGCACAAATAGTTTGGAATGATGGCAGTGTCATTTTTGCCTGTGAGAGAGAGAGATGGTAAAGAAAGTGGCATTTCATTCTAGCCAATTAAATGACTCTTTAACAATAAAAAGGTTACTGAGTCAGACAGTGATTGATTATTAGCTCCAAGAAGGGTCAAGCTATGGTAAGCAAAGCTTACCAGAGCTTTTGATGAATGCACAAGTTCTGCCACTGCAGAGTGCTAGTTGGTTATTTAGGGGTGAGTCGAAGGAATGTCCTACTGTGGTCTTATTGAATAGGACACATGGAGAGGTTTTGATTGACATTAGTCATGGGTTTCCTGTCCAACATATCATTTAGCCCCCTCTGCCATGAGCTGCTTCCATCTGATCAGACCACTGCAGACCCGGTTGTGACACGTTTAGCGATTTCACACTTGCTTTGTGGCAATACGCACCCCCTGTCCTCTCAAATGTCTTGAAGCATAAATAATACTTTGCTCCCATGATTTGCAATGCATGAATGAGCATAGCTAGGGTCACACCAAAAGGAATGTTGCCAAATCATATTGTGTCAGTCCCAAGTGGAAGTTTTGTGCTTCAAAGAGTTGAGTCACTGAAGTCACAAAAAGTGAGAGATAGCATGTGGTACACATCAAGCAAAGACATTGGCGTTGCACAGCAAAAGAAGCCAGTTTCATTATATGATTGTCCTTATATTGTGGGCAACCGTAAAGTAATTCTTTGGAATTTAGTCCATCCATCCATTTTTCCCCTTGAGAACCAAACAGTGCAAGATCTTCCAGTGCAAATCACAGCTTCACTGTGGTGCCACATATCCTTCATGCGTAGCCTAAACAAACAATAAACCAGATAAAATATTGTCAAATAGAAGTATGTTCCCTTAGTTTTATTTTATATTTGTAAGTCCATTACATGAAAGTGTCCAGAGAGCATCTGCTCTTGAATGTTTTGGTATTGAGGTGTCATCTCAATGGTGAGTGATCCGGCAATGTTTTCATTATGGATCCCCCTCCACTCCTCGCTCCCGCAACTCCCATCCCTACTCCCAAACAAGAGGCTGGAATGTTGGGTTTCCATGACGCTAATGAAGTAAAAACCTGGCAGTGTGTTGCTGGCAGCCTCTGAGCAGCTCCTGATCTGCGGCCTCCTTCTCATCAGGATCAGAGTCTGATCCCCCTGTAGCCTTCATTCACCAGGGCTTATTATGCCCAGGAATGTCGCTCACTCTCTCCTTCTCCATAACCCCCACTGAAGCAGGGATGTGGGGTGCAGGGTAAATTTGGGACAAATCCCCAGAGAGAGTAGTACCCCAAATAACACACAACCCCCGTCCCCCCATTTTTTTTTTTTTGTTTTGTTTTCTGACTCTAATCAAACTTAAACTCCTCCCCATTACTCCTTACAATCTTTCTGCTTCTAACTATCACACATGGACAAAGATGCACACAAACTCCAGTTCCTCTTTCCTGTGAAAAGGGAAAAGCCTTTATTGTGATTTATGTTCCAAAAATGCTCCATGGAGCAGGCCCATCAGGCGACCAGTCCCACTGTTTGCCACTGGCCCTAGGGACAATGGTGAGTTTTCGGTAATCAAACAAGTCCTCACTCCAGAGTCCTCAGATTTCCCTGGGGAAAACAGAATGATCTTCCCAGAGGCATGTTTATTTTTTGCCAGTCTTCAGAAATCCTTGAATTATTTGCAAATTGAAACATCTTTTATCACTGCACTGACAATGCCTCTGCTGATTTGTTGCTTTAAGAGGCACTCTGCAGTGGGAACGAGTCTTTTCTTTGTGTTTCTACCCAGGATGGCAGTTGAGGGGTTAAATAATCATTCTCTGTACATTATCCTGTGTCCTGCTGAGCTAGTGGATGCAGCCATAATGTCTTGCTAATTAGCCTCCATTTAGGGTTTTCCAATAGGCTACACAGCCGCCATTGACAATTGAAGCCCATGCAGCTATGCAAAGGAAGACCCTCTGTCTTGTGGGCTTTCATGATTTAGGCTTGTCCTTAATAAACCTTTAGCCTGCCCAAGCCTGATGCCTCCAGGATTCAGGATCCAGTTACTTGGTAGATGAATAGGATATATAGCCTGTGTGGGTATCTAGGCCATTGTGTGCCTGTTGTCTTTTGAAGGATAATGTCCATAAATGGGATCTAAACTGACCAGGACCAATTAAGGGCTTAAGGGTTGAAGCAGCTTGTTATAAATTTGACCCTTATCATTTAAGATAATGACAGGAACAGTCTGTGGGAAAGCTCCATCCACAGGAATGAAAATGGCAAAAATGTATAAAAAGTTTTTTTTTGTTTTTTTTTTTAACATTTATTCAAAAGAAATATATAAATCAAAGTTTAAATAAAACATCCTTTTATTTTAACTTTCATGTTGTTAAACGAAAGAACGTTTCTCACGTTTTGTCACTTGATAAAATGCTTCAGTGTGCTAACAATGAGAATGCACTTTCTGTGTTCCCATGTGCATTGATTGTACAACAGAACTGAGTCTCAGTATGATGTGTGGTTGTGCCAGAAGCTCACCACTGCCTTATTTTCCTGCCTTGTGCGGAGCTGGGCAGCTAAAACAAAAAGGCAAGAGGCTTATGCCCTCAAAACCCACCAGGTCTTCAGCACTGCGCATGGCATCTGATGAAGATGGATGAAATTGGTTGCTATGGAAAAATATGGGACTCCAGATCCTGTGGAGAAGCTTTTGGTAAACTAGAAGGAGCAGGGCATGCTGGCTTGGAGTAGTTGCTTTGGTAGTGGAGCAGTTTTGTGATTTGACCTTGCCTGATTCAATTATTTTGGTAACAAGGTGCTTATTTTGTTATGTCCATGCATTTTAGGCTATTTTTTGCTGGTCAATTGGTTCGTGTGTGCTTATTGTTTATTTAGAGTTGCCTCTGGTTGTCTTTGTGATGTTATTTCTCAACAGTTAATGTGCCCTACCCCAGTGGCCAAGGCTTTAGAATTTCTCTTGGTTATTTCCTCGGTATGCTGATCGGCTGCATATAAATTGCCAGTAAAGCAGCAGGATTTATACATTTTCATGTTGCTATGTGGGAAAAACAAGGCTGTTCTGTACTAGATAGTCATAAACTGCATCTTTTTAATTATTATTTTAACTGTTGTATAGCTGACAGACAGTTGTAGTTTGTTTATGTGAGATTTGACCAGTATGTTTTACTTAAACTGTTGATCAGTGTGAAGTTGTACAGACTGGTCAGTTGGCTGGATTTACATGTCAGGCCTCAGCTAGTATTGTCATGGTGGCCACAAAGACCTAGCATTATTAGCCCAACTGGCGGCACTATTTGTCCCACTCCGAAAAAGAGACCTAACGAATAAAAGAAAAAACGGGAGACAGTTAAAGTCTTTCTGATCCCCCTTTCCATGAAGGGTAATCCAGGGGTGATGGTCAGCACAAAATGTGGCTTTGACTGACTGTGTCTATTGTGTGTGTATGTGTGTGCGCGCGTTTTCATTTAACTGGGTTACAGAAGTTGCAAGGATATGTGACCAGGAAACAGCTATTAAAGTGAAGTCATATGAATAGGATATATTTAAAACATGAAATCAAAACAACCTGCCACACGGTGTATTTAGTGTGATTATAATGACTCATTATGTCTTAATCACAATGGTAATTATGTGAGTATGTGTGTTTGTGTGTGAGAAGGAACAGAGAGAGATGTGTATACCCTTTTGTGATGGTTATTTCTAAGAAAGTCATCCATGCGTGTTGTGTCAGCACTTGGGTCAGACTATACTGTATGTTACCAATAAGTAGCAAAAAAATACCTTAGCCTTAGCTGATGCATTTCCCTATTCATGATCTCACTCTGAGTATACCGAGAACACATTTTCAAGGTTACATGATAACAGAGTGCATTTTGTCCCCTTGTTAATGGTTGTGACTCACTGTTGGTAAAGTCACGTATAGTACACAGAACCACATACCTGAGATGCTGTGTTTTCTTTGGTTCACCCGCTGGATGGCCAATGATTGCAATAAGACCATAGTAGGTCATGTTTATTTATGCACATAGCACTTCTGCCATCTCCGCTTTAAGTTGCAGTTGCCAGGACAGACTGCAGAGTGCTGGGAGGACTCAAACTTGACATGGCCATTCTGGTCGTACTTTTTAACCAGCAAAGCTGGAATGTCACATAGTTATCCTGTCAACAGTGAGTGTGCACTATTTATTTTATAGCAGAGATTTTTTTTTTCTTTTAAATTAGTGGCTTCCAGGTCTAATCTGCTCAGGAATTTAAAACGTGACAGAGTTTTATTGCTGACGCCTCCATTTGAAAACACATTTCACAGCATAAAATGACACCTGTGTAACATGCAATTTTCTGGCCTCTACAGTGTCATGTAGCATATGGCCTGTCATTACTGAGGCAGAACAACAGTGACGTTGATCTCTTATCTTACTGGTGAAAGGTTAACAAGAATAATGGATAATCTACTAGCTGTATAATATGTTAGTCCTATCATTTAAAATTGTTGATTACAAATATCACATCTCAGTTATTGCCAAAATATTGGCCCATTCTCAGATTTGTTCCATATATTGCTATAAATCTTGTTCTAGGTATATTCCTTTTTATTTTTAAATAGAAGGCTAAACTCCAAGTCTTTCTTGTACAAATTCTTCAAATTTAAAATATTCAGTGATTATTACTATAAGAGATTTGTGTAAGAAGTGAATAATATGAGCCTTAACTACAGTACATAAAACTATATAGTTTAAAATTGAAATTCTTCCTAAAAAATGTATAAAAATGTAGCATACTGATATGGCTAAGTGATTCCTGTGCACCTCAAGCTGGACTAAATGTAATTTATCTTTCTGACTGAGAGGAAAATGCGTGTAACTGTTTTGACAATTTCCAGAGCATCAGGACTGTCTTCATCATGCGGTCCATGAGCGTCTTGGTGAGCTGCTACGAGTCCTGAAGGCCATTATCAACAAACACCAGAGCCTCAACTCAGTGGAAATCCTCAGTACAGCTGGAACCGTCATCGCCACGGTCAAAGGTGAGCTGAGATGACCAGCTCCCCCTAAATGCACACACTCATAACTTTCAGATTTCCTGTAAAACATGCCAGATACTCCTCCACTCTTCCTTCAGTCTGTTTTCTGTCTCTGCTTATCTAATCCTCCCTTCTCCCTTGACAGTCTTCTCTGCTGGACATTCACTATTACCTTGTCCTGTTACCACACTGTCTTCCCAAGTCCCATTTTGAGGAACTCCCCAGGGAATGTTTCTCTAGTTTTCTGTTAGCTTCAAAGTGACACAGTTCTTCAGAAGTCACTCAAGTGCTTTGAATGTAGCAGCATGTGTTTCAAACCCCTTATAGAGACTAAGAAAATAATATTTGGGAGTCAGATACATGATACTTGAAGATGCAGGGCGAAGCGGGCGTCCTTTGTGCTTTGTCTGCCAGTCCAGTGGGAACTGCACTGAGGAATCCTATTCAATCTCTCATTCTTTAAGATTATGATCTGGCATGCAGGTCAGTTCTTAACTTGGCGGCCACACAAGAATCCCCGGAGTATACCTCGTCTCAATTTGCATTGCAAAGAGGGGCAGAGAGGGGCTGCATAGCCTTTTAAAAAGCTTTCATGTTTAAGGAATAGTGACATGATGGAGAGGCCTGAGGAGGCTCTGCATGTGAATGTGAGTTACCTTTGCTGAAATATTTGGAAAAAGTCCACACATGTTTGGGTGTGTGCATGTGTGTGCCATAAACAGTTATGTGCTTGCAAATCCTGTTTTTCATGCAGTAACTTGAGTGTTGTGTGGCACTGAAACATGCTGATGCACAAATGCAAAAAAGCGAGGCCTTTTCAGTGAGGAAGGGATGGATTTAAAAGATTAATAGTCGTTCTATAAAAACCTTATTTTTAATGCTTGTGATTATATTGCATTAATCATTAGAATGATTTTTAAGACTATTACTGAAACCTTTTTTATTAATGGTGAGTAATAGCAGTTTTTATATCTTAAAGTTCCTGTAATGAATAGCAAATATTATAACACTGTAATTATATATTAATTCCATAATGATTTAAAGGTGCTATAACATCTTTCTACCACTAGGTGGCCAGAACTGTCCACTTCGTGACACACACCCCCCTTCCCCCGAACTTGGTGAAAAAGTGGACAGTGCCAGTGTGTTATCAGCTGTGCCCCACTGTTTTTGAATCCCCAAGCTTGATGTTACAGATAAAAATGCTAAAACATTACTGTACATATGACACATTACTAGCATTTTTTTGGTTTTCTGTTTTAACTATACCTCGACACTAGGTCAAATAGTCGTTTGTGGAAAACTGAACCTCCCACTCTGCGATACTTTGTTTCCTTTTCATACCTTGCCACAACTTCAATTACTCCCTGTTGGAGCTTCCGATCCCTTAATTGCAGCACAGGACTATGTTACTGATGAGTGTTTCAAGAGTGTTGGGCTTTTCCAGTGAAACAATGCCATTTTTCTCTGATGATGTAACTTCCACATTTGGACCACTGGTTGGAGCCTGAGCGTGTACTGGCATTGTATTCCAGCAAGGCTCAGGATGTCCTGTTGGGGGGTAGGGGCTGTGCAGAAGAGGAGCTGATGCAAAAGCTCAAGAGTTGTGTGCTTTGAATGGTGGTGGCTGCAGTTCTGGGATTGACAAGACGCTTTCAGGCACCCTGCTGAAATCCATTTTTAACCCATCTGATAAAATCTTAACACTTTCTTTTCTGCCAGTCAGAGATTTTTTTCATTGGATTTATTTCTGTCAGTGGTCAGTTTTTCCTTGTGCTGGTCAAAGGAACCCTTTATTGGACCAGCTAAAGACTTGGAACTATTTTGGTTTCCTGTTTAAGGCTTCTCCCCAGGAGTCTTAACTAGCAGTTGATTGCCATGATCAAGAAAGCTTATATCTGTTTAGGATGAGGAGGGAAAGAAACTTAATTTAAGGTAGGTAATTGCTAGGGTTGCCACTTGTTTTCTTCTTTAGCAACACTTTCCAAAATCATTTGGAGGTACGAGGCAATAGGTAATTGCACTTGGGAAAGCTGGGAAGGTACATAGTAGGCGTTGGTAGGTGGGTTTCATTATGTGGCACAGAGACCTGGCTGAAGATCTAGGACTCTAAAAGTGGATACAGTTTAAACCAGTCTTCCCTCAGGATTTGAGAGCCTATTCAAGATAAGTTCAACAGATTGTAAAGTTGTCGGATCTTGGGATCAATCTACAAAAAGTCTCCTCTTTTTTCATAGAAAAAGAAGCAGGTGTTGAGCTCAGCTAATAGAAAACAAGGGAACACTGTTGGATTTCTATTTAAAATGTCTTAGAGTCTTTGAACTCTAGAAATGCCCATTGTTCTAATGGAAAGGAAAGACTGAGGAATTCATGGAGGCAGCAGAGTGGTCAGTGACATCACTGATTTATTGCTGGGTGTTTTGGTCTCATTTCTGAACATCTCTCTTTTGGTTTATTTTCCCTCTACTCAGGCTGGACAGGAAGTTTATTGTGAAGACTGATTACAGCCGTATTTACACTGGTGTTTTTCCTCCATTCTGTCCTCAGTCATCACTGTGTTTGGACTTTCTGCAGGAAACTACTGCAAGAGCAGATTACAGCCAAATATACACACTTACGGTCTTTGCTTATCTTTACTGATTTAACATAAAGTTGTTTTTGGATGCCTCAGAGGGACTGTTCAATTCTAAAAGGTCTACACACAAACAGTTCTGTAGCTCTCAGGGCTTTTGAGGCGTACAGTCTGAGTCAGAAGAGATTTTTATTGACTCTGTACTTAACATCATGCACAGGATGATGAATCATATCTTATGAATGTTGCCCTAAACACAGGATGTCTTCAGAATGCAGGATTTGGGTTTGCTATTGAAAGTTGACTCAGTCTTACTTCACTATAATTTGACAGGAGTGAACTTTAAGGAGGTGAACGAAGACAACAAACAGAAACTTTTTGGAGAGATCTACGCTGCTATTGACACATTGGCATTCACCTTTGGCAATGTGTGAGTATGATGTCATTACTCTGATTGCTCCTTCCATGCCTCATTTCACTCAGTGGTGTTTGTTATTGCATCAAATTAGTTTGTATATGCACATAATTAATGGAGGCCAGCTGATGCTTATTAATCTATTTTGTGTAAAAAGAGAGAGAATAAAAGCTAAATAAACAAAGGGAGGGTACATCTTTTTAAAAGTTCTTTCTTGTGAGTGTCCCAGCTTTGTGGAAGCACAGTCCAAAAAACATTTTATTTCTTCCTTTTTTACAAAAAGATAGCATAATTTGAGTCATCTTTCTGTCTGTGTTTTCTTTTGTGTTTTTCATTCTATTCTCAACCCAGTCTTTTAATTTGTTTCTATTTTTCTTCAGAGTGTCTGACTTCCTTATGGGAGATGTAGAGAATGGATCCGTGTTGGGGCTCCCCCTAACTAAGAGAAGCAGGGTAAGAAAAGTGCAATATTTAAAAGTAAGGTGTTAAATTCAACATCCTGCATATCTTACCATAATCATATGGACTCCCATTATTAAACATACATTATGCGTACATAATAAATTCATCACCAATTCATTCTCTATCCTGTTGAGGGTTCAATGTTGGCTACTGCCCCTGAATGATCAAGCATAAGATATCCAATCCAATCCAAATTTATTTATAAAGCACTTTTAAAACAACAAGGTTGATCAAAGTGCTGGACATGAAAAAAGGATAACACAATAAAACAAATACACCACACACACACACACACACACACACACACACACACACACACACACACACACACACACACACACACACACACACACACAGGCAGTTCATTCCATAGTTTAGGGGCTATGGCTGAGAAAGCTCGATCCCTCTTATTCTTAAGTCTAGTTTTAGGAACACTGAGGAGTAGCTGGTAAGCAGATCTCAGTGACCTAGAGGGAACATAAGGTCTTAGGAGTTCAGCGAGATATGATGGGGCCAACCCATTAAGAGATTTAAAAAACATATGATAAAATCTTAAAATCAATCCTAAAATGCACAACTGAAGGCGTGAAAAGTTACCCAGCAGATATCAGGGGTGATGCAACTACTTGCAGGTTGAAGCATGATCCTGAAATGGCCTCTTCAAATGATGAATTGATGCCATGCATTGTTGTTTTTCCCCTTCAGGTTTTGTAACTGATTTAAGGAGGAAGTCAAGATTCTGATAAGCTTGTTTTAAGCATTTAAGTAGAGCGTATAATGTTTTGACAAGGAAATTCACCTGTTTTGCGCCTCCAATTTATTTATTTATTTTTGTCTCTTTTTCAGTCTTTTGAAAACCTCTCTGTGGAATCTGGAGGATCCGGTCTTGAGAAAGATGATCCGCCAGGTAAGGCAGATCTCTGACACACAGCTACTGTACTCTGGTACTGCTGTGTGGAAGTGGTGGGGGTGGGGAGAGAATGTTTCTGTTTTCTGTTGTTTGTTTTGTTTTTTTGTGCTGTCTCTGGGCAAGCCTCTGTGAGGATAAGCTGACTGGACATCTGGGGTGATGTCCAGTCACCTTATCCTCCTATTAATGCATGCAGTCAGTCTACTGTCAGCAATACTTTCCTTCAAATGGTATTAGCCCACATCTTGATCACCCAAGGTCAGCGGGGGCTTTTCCCACTGACTCAGTCATGGATGTTGCTAAACATTTATGTAACACATCCAGCAGTGGTGAGAGGTGTGTTTGATCTGGGTTGGTTGGTGGGGATCATGTTGCACAAGCTTCCTCATGGGATTTCTGTGCTTATCACAGAGCCTTCTCCACCGGTTCGGGCCGAAGAGGTGGACAGGACACTGCAGCGGCAGGACAGCGGAGTGGAGTCAGCACTGCTCTACGCCAAGGCATGGTCCAAGTACACCAAAGAGTTGCTGGCATGGGTGGAGAAGCGTCTCAGTGTGGGTGAGTTAGGGCAGTAGTGTCAGAAAACAGCAGCTAAGTGGCTCAACTGAGTTCAAAATGATGTCACAGACCATGGTCATGTGTTTAACTTGAGCTTCACCACATGCTTAATTGAATTGAATTGAATTGAATTCAATTCAATTTTATTTATATAGCGCCAAATCACAGCAAACAGTCGGCTAGCAATACGTAACTGAACGAATAAAATGATAT
>JAMQGT020011072.1:0-14125 GCA_024447675.2 Pterophyllum scalare
GACAAGCTTTTAATTAACTTGTTATATTCTATTGTATTCTATTGTTTTATATTGTTATATTTTTAATTTTGTCTTTTGTTGTGAAGCACTTTGTGATTTTTATCTGTGATAAGTGCTGTATAAATATATTTTACTTACTTAATTACTTATTAAACCAGTGCGCATATAAAACAGAGAACACTGTTTGCCTTCTGTTCAAATATCATCAAATTTTTTAACATCAATTTTATTTAAAGTTATGCGATATAAAAGCTTAGTCTTACTGTACTGAATATGTTTCTCTACACTGTATATTACCGCCAGTCTCCAACTAAGGTGGCTCTTGATGTCATTAAAGGTGAAGGACACCGGTATTCTGAGGACCTGGTCACACCTCAGGAGAGAAAAAGACAGGAGGTAAGTGTGTGTATTTACCTACCTGCTTACAATATAATGTAAGGTGAGCCCTAACGATCTGGAAAGGTGTTAACATTAATGTGTGACAAATCCCAGAGATCATTAAGATGTCAACAAGACAGGAAGGCAACATTTTGTCAAGGGTAAGGAGCAGAAGAAAAAGGCTGTAGAAGTAATTTTATTATATTATTATATATTACATATTACATTAATATGTGAGACACTGGATAGGAACATATTGTGTTGTTGAATGTATCTGGTTATGAAATGTCTTTGGCAGTGAATGAAATGTGTAGTGCAGGCTGCAGAGCTGGATAATTGTAATTGTGGTAATGAACTCATTTGGCCTGCTGTAGGGCAGCGTGTGGTTACCACAGTCACTGCTAGCTTTGGTCAGAGGTCACAGTCATTATTTTAAATTTAAGCTGATGTTACTCGTTTGTATCACTTTCCAAACTCAAACTTGATAGTAAGGCTAAGACAGCCACAAAATAAGACCTGATGGTGGCATGCAGCTGGATGAATCCACGGGGAGCAGTAAACCTCGGAGCCACAGCAGCAGTACAGATCAGCTGATCACAAAGCCTGGCCACAAAGAAAACAAATCCCGTGAAGATTACAATACAAATCAATCTGGTTATTATGAGACGTGTCGTTTCCCTCTGTGGCACTGCTAAACTGGATTTGCGGTTTCCTTCATCTTCCCAATCTTACTTGGCCCCCTTTTCTGAAAGGGATTGTGATGTGCTTTAACAGACTACAGAAATCCGCACAGCACTAATGCTCTGTGCAACCATAAGATCTGCCACACTGAAAAGTGATAAGATGGTAGAAATAAGTTCTGTTTACACTGCCGTAGCCTGTGGTTAAAAACTGATACCGGAAAAAGACAAACCCACACACACCCTAATAGTTTTTATACTGGGTGGTAATTTAATATTGTAATAATTATTATGATATTGTAAAATACTATTTTATATTTTATGAAGACAGGAGTTTTTGTTAAAAAACCAAGATGATCCTGAAGGAAATTCCTGAACTGAAACTTGTAGGCAGAGGATTTGTCTAAAGGCACTCTAAGCAAGCTAGAAACCTGCTACGGTAGATTCAGGTAAAGTTAATGTAGCTATATTTAATTCCACAAACTGCTGAAAAGCCAACAAACATCACAAACTGTTACAATCTGTACAGTGTAACGCTGTCCCGGGGTGGATTTCCCCTCACCAGCAGTCTCAGATGTCAGATGTTGTGTCAATAGCAAAGGTCCACCTTGTGTGCACTAGAGTCCCTGAATAAAGCCACACCCTGTCAGTGTAATCACGCTCTGGCTCTCCTAAACAGGTGCTTATCATGCTCCTTTGTACCTTTGGTCACCTCACGGGTCTACTTGAAAGGGTGAAACTGTGTGCTTCAGATATGCAGCCATCCATAGCATGCTTCAAGAACTATGAAACTATTTGCTGAGGTTAACTTAAAAATGCTGCACGTCTTGTGCGTAGACTGTAATATAATGTAGATCTGAGCAAAGACAAAAGTCTGACAGAGGAGAGCAGATATTTACCAGGTCTGCCGGGCAGACTGTTACTTATTGACATTTCAAGCTTCTAGTCAAAACTTGTTTGATTTAGCTCAGCTTTTGCCCTTTGATCTTTTCTAGAAGGTGTGTCATTAACACCTCATCCCCTAAGGTTCCAGCCACAACGCCAGAGGTTAACTAACCTCCATTACATAATATGTATGCCAAAAATACACTGCCAGTAATCAAGCAGTGGTGACATGTTTTCTATTTCTGCATCCATTGCCCTTATTTATGTTATGTTTACGTTGTGTCAGTGTCAATTTTAAGTTGAATCTCCTCAATAAAAAAACACTGGATTGAGCTCCAACCTTCGAGCTTCTATTCTTTCTAACCACAGCAGCCTCGGTAGACCAGAATGCATTGCAGCCACAGCCTGTGTTTTATTTTGTGTCAGCTGCACGGCTGCTCCATGCTGTTGATTTTGTTACTGCGTTGCAGCTAATCACAAAACCCACAGCTGAATGCAGTAAGCAGAGCTATGCCTCTGGATTAGGTTAAAAAGAATTCTGGGAAATGTAGGAACTCGCTACATCACAGAGAAAATAAGGGACATGAGGAACTAAAGCAATAGAAGTTGACAGCAGCTGATTGTGGGTGCTTAGTAAATGCTGCAGAGTGAATGACTCAGTCGCATTTACTTGGGCGTGTTTGTGATCATTTGACAGGCCATTTTTGAGATCATCACCTCAGAGCATTCGTACCTGCACAGCCTGGGCATCCTGGTGCGCAACTTCAAGGAGAGCGAAGCACTGAGGAAAACAATGACGGCCACAGAGCGCCACCACCTCTTCTCCAATATTTCCGTCATCCACGAAGTTAGTCAAAGGTCAGGATCGTGGACACAACATGCTGCTTCATAATCTGTCTACTGTATTTTGCAGATTTTACATAGAACTTCACACTTTTTTTGTCTTGTTTTGTTTTTTAAGGGAAGCAGTGATGTTGAATTTCTCTGAGACGCAGTTTCATGTGAGGAAAGGGTGGATTCAAAGATTTATGTAGAGCATTTGCCGTTAACAGTCTTCAGTATCCTCTAGTCCCTGTCGACATGTTAAAACATGCTGGACAAACTGGTTCTGCTGCCTATTTGTTCACAGTGGTATTCCCAGGCTTTACAATGCTAATGTGTGTATTGTGAGCAGCTTTATTAACAAGAAAAACAGTATCTGTTAAACTAGTCACAGAAGTTGTATTGGAAGCTGCTGTCTCAGTTACAGTATCTGAATGTGTTTTGTAGTTGGTTTGTGGGCGTGGCAGTTTTTAGGTGTCAAATTCTTCCCCCTTTTTTTGTTGCTGTTGTGGTTTAAAATGCACTTTTCAAGAGCAGGGCTAAAAGTCATTCTTCATGTTGATGTTGCTGGTATTTTAGTATAATGAGAGCTAAAAAAAACAAAACAGTTTGTGTGCTTTAAGAACTGTTTGTTATTTGTCTGTTTAAAAACAAAAGAGACAAAGGTCAAAACTAATTTCTTGCAGTTACTGAAGTTGCTTAAAATCATGGCAAACAATACTTCTATGGGGTGTGTGTTAATACATTTTAACAGAAAAATCAGAGATAACCTGTTATATCCCCAAGATTTTGATCTAACTTAAAGTTCATGTTTGATTTTAGATTGTTGTATCAACCCACAGAGTTTTAATATATTATACTGTGCAAAAGTCTTGAGCTGCCCCTCATTTCTTTATATTAGGCGAGGAAAATGGGGACTAGGTGCAGTTATTTATTAAAACATGCAAACATATATAGAAATACAGTATATAAGACAAAACAGAGTTTTTACAATTCTAACGAGCTTAAAAGTCAATGTGTACACAGCCTGAACTCTCTTCATTCTAATTTCTTTATGTGATCTTCAGGAATAGTTCTCCAGGCTTCTTGAAGGACATTCAAAGCTCTTCTTTGGATGTTTTCTGCCTTTTGTTCTGTTCTCTGTCAGGATGATCCCACACTGCTTCAACAATGTTGAGGTCTGGGCTCTGGGGAGGCCAGTCAGTGGCTGATACGTGTTGTATTGTGTGTTGTTCTATCCAGGTACAGTATGCTTTTACTGCATTGGCAGTGTGGTTGGGATCATTTTCATGCTGAAAAATAAAGCTGTTGCTAATTAAATGCTTGCATGGAAGTCTGGCTTTACTTTTCTGCATTCATAATTCCATCAATTTTGACAAGATCTCCAACAGCACTGGTTGAAATGCAGCCCCAAATCATGACAGAGCCTCTGTTTTGGGGGGGGCTCACCTGGCAGGGTCACTGGAAGCAAGGCTTTTTTTTTTTTTTGGCCTAGTAAAATTAATTTTTCATTTTCTTATGGGGTTGGAAGCACATATTTTCTGTTCCTGCATGCACTAATAAACATATCAGTTACAGTCAACAATATAATTAAAATCTTGAACACCTGGAGAAAGATATGAAAGAAACAGCAACCCAAAAATCACCGCAAAGTTCACAAAGTGTCAGTTATTGCATGAAACTTGAACCTTAAAGTTGTCACACTCAGTTCAGCCTGAGCATGCTTTGTCTGTACATACCCTGCAGTCCTTTCAAATCTTTACTGACCACCCCTTCTTGATCTATCATCAGATTTTTTGATGACCTCGAAAGACGTCACTCTGAAAACCCAGTGATCACAGACATTAGCGACATCGTTCAGAACCATGCTACTAACCACTTTGAGCCCTACATTAGCTACTGCTCCAACGAGACCTTTCAGCAGAGGACCCTGCAAAAGCTGCTGTGAGTAGGAGAACAAATAAGATGCTGAGTTTCTCCCGTAACATGGTCGGATGAGCTAAATGTATATCTTTCTGCATCTCTTAGGTCAAGTAACAGTGCTTTCAAAGAGACCCTGAAGCAAATCGAAATGACCAGTGAATGCAGAGGCCTCCCCATGCTCTCCTTTCTCATCCTTCCCATGCAGCGAGTAACCAGACTACCACTACTGCTGGATGTAAGTTTAAGCTTTATTTTACTATGTGGGCAGCTTCAGTACCTCCAGAAGTTCATATTCAGAGCTCCTGTGCTGCAGATGTACACTTAGCACATTTTTTTTTAGTAAAGGGGAATATGCAAAGCAACTTAAAAGGCTTTTTTTTTTTAAATCCCATTACCCATTATACAATAATAATATTGAAAACATAGTTGAAGGATGTTTGTCCCATCTTATCTTTACTTTTAAATTTTTAATGTATTAACTGTTATAGATGCTGACACAGATATATCAGCAAATAGCTAATATCAGCCTACAGATGTAAGTAACTGGTATTTAGAGATTTTAATACCTTTGTTTCCCCCTCAGACAATCTGCCAGAAAACTCCACAAGGGGCGGCGCGGTACTATGCTGCTATGTGGGCGCTGGACTCCATCAACAAGGTACTGATACTGAGGACAGCTCAGCTAGGGTGCATGTACACCACTCTACAGCTCCACCGTTATCATCTGAAAGCAGACCGTGATATTTATGCTGTTATTGTTAAAACTATTATGCCAACAGTTAGTGACTAGCTGCAATGATGGGGCAAGGCGGATGGAGAGAACAGAGCAGATGTACACCATCGAGAAACAGATGGATTTTGGTAAAATCAAGGTGTGTTTCCACACAAACACATTCAAGAAAGATTAGAGTGAATTCTCACATACACATTTATTAGCAAAATATTATAAATAATTGTAAATATGAGCAACAAGAAACATAATCTATCTTGGGAAACGCTTTGGGCTGGTATGCCTTGTGCAGCGGTGCGTATCCAGAGAATAAAACGTCTCAGTCAACTTTTCTAACCCAGAATGACAAAGCTGTTGTGCTGACAGGCATTCCCGCTGGTGTCGTCATCACGGTGGCTGAAGAAGCGCGGTGAGCTGCGCATCTCAACTGAAGAGTTCAGCATATGGAAGGCTTTCAGCACCAGAAGCTACTACCTGTTCGTTTTCAGTGACGTACTGATTGTTACCAAGAAGAAGAGGTTAGTAGGAATGGAGCAAACTGAGGGTGTTGACAACATTATTCACCTAAAATCTAAAATGGTGTTATGTATGTACAGTGGGAAATTTTGAAGTTGAGTATAAATGTGATTGTCACGGTTTATGGTTTTTCCTGTTTATTAATTGATTAATTATTTCACTGAATACAAAAACACCAGTAGTGAGCAGGTAACTTGATTTATTGCTCCCACATTAGACTCCTATTTTATGAAGACACATAACTTTTGATAAAAATATCAGCAAATATTCCACATCATGTCAACAAATCAAATCATTAAGACTCAGTCTAATGATACGTCTTAAGAATATTCTACCTTGTGCATGCCAAGAATAGCCTGGCATCTGCTAAAGCGGGCAAGAGGAGAGAAACTTAAAACCCACAAATGGTTTCATTCACTTGGTAGTTATTTCCTTGTGACTGTCGTGGACACTAAGTAGATTCAGCTGCTGACAGAATATGAGAAACAGAAGAGAGATGGGAAAGGGACAGCGAGGAGAGAGCATGGATGTGCTTGCATACTTGAGATTCTTCAAGCCTGCATTCAGCGTGTCAGCTCGACGGAGTACAGCTTTCTGTTTTGAGTTAGGGAGAAAGCAAACAATGTCAGCTCAGAGGAAGGAGTCGCTCTCAACACTGGAGTCATTTGGAAGGTTTTTAAGTCAGGTGATTGCATCTAGGAGAGACCATTATCAGTTCAGGAATGTAGTTTTGGCTGCATGGGATGTATATAAAATAACACTTGTGTATTAAAATGGTTTCACAGCATTTCTGTGACTGTCCCGGCTAGTTTGGCAAGAGGACACTATAAGCTAAAAATTGCAACAAAATGTATGTTTTTTTCCCCCCAATTGTCTGTCTAGTGAGGAGAGTTTCTTGGTCTTGGATTACGCTACTTTGGAGAATGTTGAGGTGGAGGTCGCAGATGATGGAGAGAAACGGCTGTCTCAGCCAACCAGGAACAGCTCCAGTTACCTTTCCTTTAGACTGCGGATGAGCAAGAGCAGTGACGGGAGAGCAGAGCAAATCTCCTTAGTGGCCGAATCCAGGTTCTGCAAATTTCAGTCTCTTGTCAGCCAAGTACTGCCCCTCTTAAGTGCGATTAAAATCTTTCAAATAGGAGTTTACTTTATAAATTACATCCAGAGGTCTAGCTACTTTTTTGGCTTATATCACATATGTGCTACTACAATATTGCTCTCTCTGAGTACTGCTAGATAGCAGTCATTTATTCACCAGGGAAACATCTGATATTTTGTGTCTGGCACCCTCTACTGCCATAAATGTTAAATGGCAGACTGAAATGCTCTTGTGCCTCCAGCTGATTTTTAAGAAAGTTTTTTTTTGTAGTCTTTTTTTAATTGTGCTTTTTTTTTTGTCTTCTCTATTATTAAGGGTTGACCGGGAACGATGGATAGTTGCTCTTACAGAACACAAGCAGCCAGGTGGCTCCACTTACACAGATGGTGAGCTTGTATGATTCAATTATAAAGAATACGAGTTTGATCACCATGTTCACTGTGTTCTCGAGATGTTATTCATTTGTTATGAACTCCTTCACCACAGTGCAGCACAGAAAACAGATGATTTGCCTTCAGTTTTGCTTTTACAGCTGCAGTTTTCCTTTCTTTCTCCATTGACTTTGTTAGATCTTCGATACATAATGAACCACACTGTAAGAAAAGCTTCCAGTGTTTCAGACTTAATACCACTTACTCAAAAAGCAAATAGTAAAATAATTTTGTCTTCACTCAAGACAGATTAGGACCAATCAATCAAATTCCGGTTTACCCGGCCAGTGACCAATATGTCTTTGTGACTAATAAGATCAGAACACTTACAGTATTTAAGATATTAAAATGGTTTTGAAACTAAAGCCTTGATATTTTAAAATGAACACCCTTGTAATGCTTTCAGTTACTAGCAGATCTGAAACAACTCTGTCACAAAGGCAGTGTAGTGCTTGTTGACAGTTGGCTTTGTTATTAAAGGGTGTGCCATTCACAAGAAGTAATGGTATATGCTTTGGTTTAATTTTACATCCTGCTGCAGCTAGATTAGGAAATTATTTTCCCAATCCTTCGTAGGACAGTAAGATGCCCCACATAGATTTTTGAATCAGCAAATTACATTTCAGGTCTGCCACAGTACGAGGCCACCAAATCCTACATGCCAAAAGAGCCAGATGAACTGGGTCTGAAAGAGGCAGAGCTCGTCATTGTCCGGCAAAAAGAAGACGGTGAGACCTTCTTCATTCCTATCTGCAACACAGTGCCCTCTTTCTGTCGTATAAAGGTATGTAAACATGCTTTAAAGTTGACCAAGCCATCTGCTTATCCTAGGATGGTGCTATGGGGAGAGAATGCGAGATGGAGAGAGGGGCTGGTTTCCTGATAGCTGTGCCACAGAGATCACCAACCCCGATGCCATAGAGAGCAATGTACAACGTATGAAGCGCTTGCGCAAAGAGACAAATGTCTGAGGGACTCTGAAGACTGCACTGTTGGTGAATCATACTGAACATAGGAAACTAACATTTACGGTATGTGGCCCACTGAAAAACATTTACTGAGTATAGAGAAACTCTTAAATGACCATTAAAGCCATTCTCAGGTCCCAGATGACTACACAATGCAGTTATTCAGGTTCCTAGTTCCACCTACTGTCTTTTATGTTGCTCTCTTCTGTCAGGCTATCAAAACGCATTTTAAAGTCAATCAGGTTCACAAGCTGAACATTAAGGATTTTTGTCCACTTGGAGAATGTGCAACATATGAAGACTTCATGTCCAAGTGTACATTATACTCACTTTGTACAGCACAATCCAGTGATTTCATTCTTGTTTAAAGCTACATTTTAAGTTTAATTTACTTGCCATAGTAAAATGGACCTTAGATGCAGAAAATATTTGATAAATACAGATTACACTGGATTAATGTCTAGAATGTTTCATACGGTTTATTATCATGCTGTAATTTTTTTTTTACCAAAGTTCTGGTTAAACATTTGCCATTGTAAATAGTTTATGATAAACTGCACCATTGCTTAACTCCCTCATCTTTATGTGAAGTGGGAAACCCTTAAGCTGTGTCCTCTGTAACTGAAAGAGAAATTAGATGGATTGTGCCTTTGTTTTTATCCTGCATACTTGAAATAAAAACCACTTCAGACATTTTTCCTGGGTTCTGGACTTTTATTTGAGCTTGCATTTTGTTAAAATGTTTGAATACATAAAAAGTTATTTAAAAATGTCAAACTGACCAGATATCAAATTCCATTTTATCTTTAAAAACCATTTGGTGTAAAAACTTAGGACAGATTTAGAAAAACATTTGCTGTTTCCCCAAAACTTTTTGTAGCTGTCACGTAAAAATAATGGAAAAAAAACAAGTCTGCATAGATTCTGCAGGCCATTGGTGGTAATCTGGTCAAATGCATGGTGCAAGCTTGTGACGATCGTCAAGTCAAATCTTTATTGCTCAGATCTTGTTTGATGTTTCTTCTTGTTGACAAAAAAACTGTAAAAGAAGAACATTAGCAAATTAGTCCATTGTATGCCTACAAAACTGCATTTTTATTTAATATTCAACATGCTGCATTAACAAAATGCCTGAAAATGTACATCACCAGAGACACTACCCAAAGCTTCTGCTCATACAGCAGTGAGACAATAGTGAGAGGGCTCACTGGTGCCAGACTGTTTGCTTAATCAAATCCACTAGATTACCTCATCCACTACAGAGCCAAATAAAGTGCATAGAACCAGCTATTACAAAAAAGAAAAAAAGTACTGTAAAAGTTGCCTAGCTTATGTTTTCAGTCCCAGATGTTTCATCTGATGAAAACATGAATTCAGATACAAATTAATGGATATGATGAAAGCAGACCCAAACTCACCCGGACGATGGTAAAAGATGGTAGGTGCCGGTGGGCAGGTCGTTTCCTACTCAGCCCCACCCTGCTGGGCCTCGGGAGCGGACGTTTTCTCTGCAGATGTGTCACCTCCTGTCTTGGCCTCCTTGTTTTCCTGGCCAGGTTTGCCACCAGTCTGTTGGCGTCTGCGGCGGTAGTTGAAGTTACGGCGATAGCGCCGTTGGCGGGGCTGCTGATTCTGACCACCTTCGCCACCCTGATTCTCCTTGTCCTCCTCACCGTCCCGCACCGGTCTGGGACGGGGTGGACCCCTAGAGTTAAACAGGCAAAAAGGAAGAAGCTGTAAGGAAACGACACGGGTACTCTACAAGGCAAATACCATGCAAAAAATACATCTATTAAGACAGGATGCAGAGCTTAAGTGACAAAACAAATACTGCTTATGTAAGTAAGCCAAATCTGGATCCCCAAGCTGCCATTTGTAGATGGGTTGCAATAAAAGGAGAGTTCTATGGCCAAACATGTGGTAATCACTACTACTAAAAAGTTCATTTAAGTGGAGAAATTTTAGTTGGTGGTCTAAAGACCAGGATGGAAACAGCCCAAACATTTATTCTCCTATTGTTGCAACCCTGCATCAATGAAGCCAGCATGCAAACCTTGGTCTGAACCTTGGTCGGAAGCCTCTGTAGTAGTTCTGCCTCGCTGGTTTGTTGCCCTGGTCTTGACCTCCCTGGCTCTCGTCACCCTCACCTCCCTGGAAGTAAACAGATCAAACTACTGACACATAGCCTTTGCCTGTTCCAACACACAGGCAAAACACCTTTTGAGCCATGGTTCAGCAGTGATATGCACCATTCTAATTAAATCGGCAAGCTTGAAGAGTTAATATTCAGATGATGAATGAGAATTATCCAGTAGTTCTGCCTAATTATTGTAGGGTCTTTACCTTAAGTAAAAAGTGCCTTGAGACAACTCTTTGTTGCGATTTGGCGCTATATGAATAAAAGTGAATTGAATTAATAATGGGGCCCTATTTGAATCAATTTGTAAAATACTGGCAAGGCCCCCGATACACCAAGATTTATTGATCACAACCACGTGACGGTTAGAAAGGAGAGCGTTAAGACTATGATAACATATTGAGGGTCCCTACTTTAGGGACAACTGGGTGCCTGCTTCAGGATAGTAGCCTGTGACAGCGTACCTCAGTCATCTCTCCGCGTGGTGCGTTGGTGTACGGGGGCCGGCGGCCGTATCGTCTACGTACAAAGTATGGTGGGTAGCGCCGTCTGCCAGGATAAGTGGGCCTGCGCTGCTGTTGCTGCGTGTCTCCTTCAGGGGCACTCTCTCCACCCTCTCGGCTTTTGTCACGCCCTCCGCTGCCTTGTTCACCCTCTCCATCACTCTGGTAGTTCTCTGGATAGTCTCCTCCACGGGGAGGGCCCCTCCTTCGGGGGTACCGCCTATAGCGGTTCCTGTCAGCAGCATACTTGCTTCCCTGGACTGCAACACCTCCTGGGCCGGTGACATTTGCAGCCTCTGCTCCCTGTGTGCACCGTAAAAATTTATTTTGTTTTAGAAGCTCCTAGTCTACACAACTAAATTACTAACCGAAGAAAGGCTTACCTTCTCTCCCTCGACTACATCAAACTCCACAGTTTCTCCATCTCCAACACTGCGAAGGTATTTCCTCGGGTTGTTCTTTTTGATGGCTGTCTGAAATCGTAGTTCAGATTTAATGTTTTTCTTTTCATCATAATCATCTAATTATTATTAAAAAAAAAAAACACATTACAAAACTTACCTGGTGTACAAAAACGTCCTCTTTTGTATCATTCCTAATTAAAAAAAAAAAACAAAACCATCAGAAGTATCCTGCAAGTGACAATGTCTCTGCAGACTGTAAACTAAGATAGCATATGTAAGGAGTTTGGAGACTAGCAGATAATTCATCTGGTCAGCTTGGTAAGCAAATCATAGCCATAATAGGATTGGGAATGTTCTTTCACTCTCTCACACACACACAGATAATAGGAAGTACTTTAGGAAGTAGCGATAGGGGTGGGGTCCACTTACCTGTTGATAAACCCATATCCATTCCTGACGTTGAACCATTTGACTGTACCCAAGACTTTTGTTGCTGTAAAGAAATCCAATTATATTATTGATCAAATATTGAGCAGCAGTAATTTATTCAACATAAACATTTTTAGATGCACATGTTCATTTAATAAGACTTCTAACAATAAACAGTGTAAGATAAGCACAGACCATATTTAACTCTGCAACTGTCATTCTTATTATAGATCCGGATGCTTAGGAGCAACTTGTGCCAGCTGCACTTGGTGTGGGGCATGAACCTTCACGAAGTGACCAAATTATGTTAAATGCTCATGTAAATTTAAATGCCCCCCCCCCAATTAATAAAGGCCCCGTCTTTACTGGGCATTAGTACAGGTCAAAGATGAATCGAAGATCATAGTATGCCGCGGCCACTCGCAACACATGGAAGTTGCGCTTACAACAGACCTACTGCCCCATTTTAGACGCACGACTCAGCGATCACACGTGGTAGACTCGCGCCTGGATACGTTAGCGAGCCCAGCTGGTTTGCTAGCATAGCTTATGTAGCTGAGAGGGTCTGAACCATGTGCTTGGATTAGAGCCAGCAAGCGGAAATTACAATAACACATCGGACAGCGTCTAATGTGAACAAATGTTTAGGACGTTCACAAAGCATGCCATTGTTATACTGGATTTCAGTAAGCAAGCAACCAAATGGCGAAGGAAATCCGTGGAACACACGGCGGACATTTTGGGTGGCCTCTTTAGCCATGTAAATAGCTCACGTTAGCTGGCTAAGCTAATGTAGCTTCCAAAGCAAGCGAGCAACCATCGGTTGAGACAGGCCCCAACGAAAAGCTCAGCAATTTCACCGAAAATAAACGACCGTTGACAGTTCTGTTATGACGAATTCTCGATTAAATCTCAATATAATCGACTGCCAGTTGTAACAGAGAAAGGTTTACATGTGTTTTCGGCTGTTTTGTATAAAAAACATCTTTCACCAGGAAACCAGACTCGTGCGAACAAAGGATAGCAAGTCGCTAAGATTAGCTTGGCTTCGACATCATTTGTAGCCGGTTAAGCTATCAGTATTGGATAACTCGGTGTTCCACAAATATGGCATTAAAGTTAACTTTAACGCCTCAACATAAGCTCCCATCGACCGCCTGCCCAAAACGAACACTAACGTGGTCGTATATACACACAGGGTCTGCAAACGGCTTTAGCGATCGTTTACGTGACGGCTGCCCGGTAACAGAGCATCCTGTGGCGGACGTATGAGAGGAGGCCGATGAACAGAAGAGATTAACAGTTTAAAAACACCTCATTATTTTACTAGTCGTATGCGGTTTTCCGAAATTAATTAGATATGTAGGCCAAACTGTTAGCCATTCCAAACTAAATACAAATCATTGGTGTGCAAAAACTATTAAAAGCTTGCCATGTTAACATAATCCAGTTTCCAACCAACGCTTCTAAACGTTTAGCGTTTTCTACACGACATCAAAAGCAAATTAATTTCACTTCACTTAAAACGCTTCGTTTTGGGAAAAGCCCATACATTAAACAACAAATATCCCATAAAATAATTGAACGTGAGTAAAAAAAATGTACTGGGTCCTGCTGGCTGAAATAACATTTTCTCTATTGTTTATTTGACGTGCTAACGTTGTGCGACTTAACTGCCGCGTCCAATGAAGGTATTTTATTCGACGGTAGACTGAGTCGTGGATCGAGTTGACATCATTAGCAGCCGCCACTTTTGCGCATTGCCTCTGTGCCACAAACCACGTTAGCTATCTAGTTAGCTTAACTAGCTCCAGCAGTCTTACCGATGACCTTCTTATCCCCCGCAGAAGCTGCGGCTGCCGGGCTGGATGGGCTTTCCGCATCGGCAGCAGGCTGCGGCGGTTGTTGCTGTGTCTCGGCCTCGCTGCTCATTGTTACTACTGGTTGGTAATGGCTTCAGCCGGCGGCGGCTCTCTGCTATATTTCCCGGTGCTAGATGGTAACCTGGGCCGGCGGTGGTGGGGGCTACTGCCTTCGGGCTCTCTGCTTTCCTCTTTCCGCTCCCGTTGCCGATCGAACTGGGCAGAATGAGATGCTGTGCCGAGGAATGTTCCTGGTCGGAGGTCCGCCCAACTGCCACTCTGATTGGTTGGAATCTGTAACAGAAAACAACTCACGTTCCAATTACTCGGAGCAACTGTCAATTTCGTTTTAGAAGCC
>JAMQGT020011073.1:0-13008 GCA_024447675.2 Pterophyllum scalare
CTGATGTCTCCCATCTCTATTTCTTTTTGTGTGAAACAGACCCCACCTGAGGTCTGTAACACTTCTTTAGCCAATTCAACTGGCTCCGAAGCTAATGTTTTGCTTTCATCGACCCCTCTGTTTTCTAACTCTGGTTTTTGAGATTTTCTGCTATATTTCGATCTTGTCATAGTAAATGTCCCTTTTTAAATATTTACCGGACTTATTGTTGCTGATTTGTCAGGATAGTCAGGCTTAAAAAAATCTAGGTCGGGGAGCGCGCCTTTTATGCTGCGGCCATGATAGAGTTCCCGGAAGTCTCGTTGAGGACATGCTATTCTTATGTTCTCTCAGGCTTTATTGACAGCTGTCTTGTTCAACCTATAACCTCTTACCATACTTCAGAGCAGGCAAATTTCACATTAGTATTAAGCTGGAAGATAAAAAGAAAAACAGAGAATATATACACAAATATATCCCAAACCTGATCTTTCTAAAACCAAATCAATTAGTTCTGCTTCCTAAATTTATGCAACCATGTACCCTACCAATGCTGAAAGCAGCCCACTGAGACAACTAGGAGATGGAGAAGGGCCCATATGAGTCATATTCAATGGGTTAGTAACAACTGAAGCAGCTTTTACACAGTTTTCTTGTATTGAATTTTGATATTTGTGCGGATTCTGAATGAATGCAAATGGAAAATTGAAAAAAAGATAAATGACTTCATCACAGTGAAAAAGTTATGCAATTTAAATGTTAGAGAAATTTTAGGAGACATGTTTATGTTCATGAAGGTTTGGTGAGAATACTGACAACACTTGAAGGTCTGTACTGTAAATGTAAAGCTGGCAGCTGTTTAAGTAGAGACCTATAGTTGTGGTCATAAGTTAATGCCAACTCATCATAGAGGTGACTATCATGGTAATTTTGGGCTTTTAATGAGTTCTTTGAACTGTTCTTTTTCCAATGTAGAATGATTGCACAGCATACATCAAGACCTATCTGCTCCTCATTAAAATAATGATTGACTACAACTGGCAGTTTCTCTTTGCCATCATAAAAAAGGATTTGTTTGACTCACTGGATTGACCAATACTCAGAACAATAAGAAAGTCCAAGGAACTCAGTGCAAATCTAAGAAGGAGAACTGTAGGTTCATACAAATTGGGAAGGGCTCTCGGACCTGTCTGAAAGTCACCTAAGTCAACAATAAAGTAGTCTAGGGTTGCTGTGCATAGAAGTGAAGACATATGTGCCATTGAGTTCAGTATTATGTGCTGTCCATTAAGAATACAATGAAGTGAGTACAACATCCATCCATCCATCCATTTTCTTCCGCTATCCAGGGCTGGGTTGCGTGGCCAGCACCCTAAGCAGAGAAGCCCAGACCTCTTTCTTCCCAGCCACCTTCTCCAGCTTGTTCAGGGGGGAACCCAAGGCATTCCCAGGCCAGCCAAGAGATATAATCTCTCTGGTCTAAGTGCGCCAGGTCTGTCCAGCATCCTACCCCACCACATGATCCTGTGATCTAGGGTGTCCTGGTGCCACGTGCACTTATGTCCAAACATGGTGTTAATTATGGACAAACTGTGGTTTGCACAGAAGTCATATAACAAAACACCACTCGGGTTCAGATCAGGCAGGCTGTTCCTCCCAATCACGTCTCCCCAGGTCTCACTGTCATTGCCCATGTGAGCGTTGAAGTCTCCCAGTAGGACGACGGAGTCACCAGATGGAGAACCCTTGAGCACTCTGCCCAGCGCCTCCAAAAAGGGTACGTACTCTGCACTGTCAGTCTCCTCTGCCACTTCCCCTTGCTGCCTGTATGTCCTGCTTCCTGTCTGAGTTGGATGTAAACCCCTGCACCTGTTGCACTGGCCTGTGCATCACAGTACTGATACATCAAATCACCAGACTACTTTGCCACTGTGCAGAAGCGGTAAACCATCCTCTCATCACCACTCTCATCAGGCAGGCTTTTCTCAGCATCATAGCCTGAGAAGTGGATCTTGTCAGGGGTATAGCAGAGGGCACTGCCCAGCTTTATAGGCAGTTTCAGATCCAGAATGGCGTGCTTATAGTTGGGGGAAACAGAATTAGCAGAGCTCTTGGTGTGGATCCATACTTAAGTGATTTTGGGATTTGGCATTTCAGTTTCTTTACCTCAAGTCCAAGGAAAGGCAGGTTACTTTCTGGGTCCAGCACTGCAGTTGTATGTGATTTAGCCCTCTTCTCTCAACCTCATTGTTTACACTATCAGCTGTTCCACCTCAGCCCTTTGTCTTTCTCCATGTTACATTGAGTACAAATGTGAAATTCATGAATTGTGCATTTGCATCAACATCACAGGTTCTTTGTTATTAGTTCCTCTTTGGCTGCATCAAAGGAGAGTGACTTGTTCACCTGTCTGAACATTTATCAGCATAATTTGCTCAGTGCACAACATTGCCAGCAAGCTTGCAGCAAGGTACAACTCAACTCAACTATGGTTATTTATAACATCACCTCTTTTCCTGCATATCCAGCTCATCCCTCCTGGGACTCGAGAGGTCTGGTTCCTGCAGTTGTGCTGGGTCTGTGTGCTGAAACAAAAGACTCAAAGTACCTAATAAATTACATATCTTTACATACTGACTTATCTTAAGTTATAGTATAATCTCATTAAAATCTTTCCAACTGTTTTGAATGTTCTAAGCCCAAAATTTTCTTACGTTTCTTAAATTTCTCTTTAGTTGCTATCCAGAGGACGTGTTAAATGAATTAAAATCACTGGCAAAAAGAAACAGAGAGGAGACAAATGAAACCAGATATTTCCAAAACTGAACCAAGCTTTGCTGCCTAACTCTAACCAGCCATGTACCCTACCAATGCTGAAAATAGCCTGCTGAGACAACTAGAAGTTAAGGGGGGCACCTACTGTTCATACCTATGAGAGTAATAACAGCTGATACCCAGCATTCACTGAGTTCATGACAAAGCATCTTCTTCATATTTTTTAACTTTCTTGTTTCTTGACTTTAGATGTTTGTGTGGCCTCTGAGTTAATGCAGATGTTTTTCACTGAAAATGAAATTTTTCTTTCCTCTCAGCCCCCAACCGGTCATAATAGATGGCTGCCCCTCCCTGAGCCTGGTTCTGCTGGAGGCTTAAAAATGAGTTTTTCCTCACTGTCAACTAGTTCTTACTCATGGTTGTTGGGTTTTCTCTCTCATAGTAGAGGGTCTTTATCTTACAGTATAAAGTCCCTTATTGGTAGTATAAAAATAAAATTTAATTGAAACTGAATTGAAAATGGAAAAAATAACTGCATTTTTAGCAAATAGTCAGAGGAAACAATCATCATTGAAAAGACTGAATAAATGTCTGTGTTGGAGCTCTTCCATTAACAGGAATGACCATCTGTCTATAATGTGAGGAAGAGAATGGTTTAATAACAGACAAGAAGGAGTGTGTGTGCTGCTCTAGTACTACAAACAGACTGTGAATCATGTCATTTATCAGCCATCAACTCCTCCTTTCTTTTTTTCATTTGTGTAAAAATATCTATTTCCAGGCAGAGTATTTTAGCTCTTACAAAATATTTTATGTATATTGTTGTTGCTGCCTAAATAATAATAATAAAAAACATGAATCACATTATTCCAATTAAAGCATACAAATAGTTTTACGTAAAACAATGTGTGTGAAGACCACACACAGGAAAACGATTTCATCGCAGCTGCTGAAAAAGTTTTGTAATTTAAATGTTAATTTGAGAAGCCTTTGCCATTTTAGGAGATATGATTATGTTTATGTATGTTCATGAAGGTTTGATGAGAACCTGCAAACAAAATAAACATACTCAACACTACCATTAAATGTCGTTCTTGTTGTTGTCAAAAACCCACAAAACAAAACCACATATGTACTGTAGTTTTACTAGCAAATGGTGCGTATTACACATATAACTGCTTAAAGCAGGGATGGCAGGCTTTAAAACCATTTTATTCAGCATATCTTTGTGTGAATAGGAGTTGGCAACACAATCTGACCTGAAAGGTAATTTAGTTTCTGCTCCTATGATTTTAATCTTTTACAATCATGACTTGGAGATGTGATTGTCTTGTGTTTCCTCTATTTGTTTCAAACATCTAAATTTGAAAATTCGTGATCAACCATTATAGATGTTTGATTTATGATGCCAGGTGTTCTTAACCAGGAACCATAAATCAAGTGTGTGAATTCTCAGAATCGATAAATGGAAATAAATGCAAAGAAATGGCAAGAGCCATGCAAAACACCTGTAACCAGGAAGGGAAAATGGTTTACATCAATATCAGAGTTTCTTTGTTATTAGTTCCTCTTTGACTGCATCAGAGGAGAACAACTTTTTAACCTGCTTGCACATTTATCAGCATCACTTTTTAAGTGGACAACATTGCCAGCAAGCTTGTAGTATGGCCCTTTTCAACTCCATTGTGGTTACCTATAATATATCCTCTCCTGGATATCCTCTTCCCACCTTCTGGGACTCCAGGGGTCTGGTTCCGACGGTGGTGCTGTCCATCTGCTTCCTGCTGGGATTCCCTGGAAACATTGCTGTGGTCATTCTCAAGCCAAACTGGGAGAACATGTCCAGTCTGAGCCAGAGTTTGATGCTGAATCTGGCTGTGTCAGACCTGCTCTGCATGCTTACCATTCCAGTGTGGATTTACTCTTGCCTCTACAGCTGGACCTTAGGCCTGGTGCCCTGCAAACTCATAACATACATTGTGTATTGGAGCATTTATGCCAGTCTGCTGACTGTGGCTGTGCTGAGCATCCAGCGTTACCTTCAGGTGGTGAACCTTGAGAGGAGTTTACATCAGGTAAAAGCAAGGAAGCTGCTGGTTCCACTCTGGCTGGTTGCAATGATCCTGTCCATTCCTGAGTTAGTAGTTCGACAGCTGGCAGAAGATCAGCAATGGACAAAATGCAAAAATCAACACTCTTCTGATGGCCAGAGGTTGGCTGTGGTGTTGACAGAGACTCTGGTAGGATCTGTGTCACTTTCTGTCACTGTTTTTGCATACATCAGTCTCTACAGAAAGGTGAATCGAGCAGTCTTTTTCAACAATCCACAGACCACCAGACTGATTACCAGCATCATTGTGATCTGTGTTGTCCATGTGGTTGCCATATCTTGCTGTAAATGTGTTGGCTGTGGCAGCTATTTCTCTAAAAAATAAGAGCCTTCTGAAGTTTTGTGAAGACAACTGGAACAGTGTTGGAGCACTAACATTTATAAATAGTGCCCTGAATCCACTCCTGTATGCCTTTACTTCTAATCGTTTGTCTACTATGTGCCAAAAATTTCTGAACTTTTCATACAGAAAATCATAATTCCCTAAAATCTGTCTAAGTCAGGAGATATAACCACAGATGTAACATCTCAGTGATGAAATGGAATCAAGCAAACTTTCAAAAGAATCAAAGTACCTAATAAATTACATATTTTACAAAAGATTTAAGGTGTAGTATAATCTCCACAAATATTTTTCATTGTTGAAATGGCTTTTATTAGTTGTCACTTCTGCAATAATAGATAAATCACTGACAAGGAGAAGCCAATGAAGAGTTCATGTCACCCAAACCTGAACTTTCCCAGTTCAAATCAATTAGCTTTGCTGCTTAAACCCAACCAACCATCTACCCTACCAATGCTGAAAGCAGCCTAATGAGACAGCTATGAGACTGAGGAGGGCCCCTACTACTCATACCTGTTGGAGTGATTACAGATGATACCCACCTTATTTATCCAGGATCAACTCATCCTTTCAGTTTTCTTTTGTTTACACATTATATTTCAGCTCTAATATTTTGATTTTGTCTAGAATAAACTAATAATGAATCACACATTTTACTATGTCGTTGAAAACATTAATATCATTATGGGGTAAAAAAAATTGTACATGATGAAATGGTGTAATCACAGAAGTGCCTGTGTGTTCTTTCTGGTAAGAGTGGGAAGAACACTTCATCATAGCTGAAAAGGTTCTGCAGTTTAAACATCTGTTCACATTTCCCAAAAAATATATGTAAGTAAACATATATATATATTTAAAAGATATACAGTACCAGTCAAAGGTTTGGACACACCCACCTATTCTGGGTGAGTGTGTCCAAACTTTTGACTGGTACTGTATCTACATATGAAAAAAGTATGAAAAAAGTACTTCTCCTGTAACTGTGAATTATATCTTCAAATTATTAATACTGATATACATTAACATCTATCAACAAGCTCATCTCCCTGTTGTAGCTGGTTGAAGTGAAACTCATTTCTCACTCATTTACATACTATTGCATAGTTTTGCTTTTACAATGTATCATATAATATAAGTCTCTCAGTTTTGCAGCTAAACCCTGTAAAGTAAGAACTGTAACTGTTTCTCTTACATGTGTGCTTCATAGTAGTATATATAGCCTACACTCCTACAGCAGACAAATGACTTCATGAGAATTTTTTTAATGCTTCACTTCATTTCTTTTGCAGCCTCTGTGATTATATTCACTGGAAATTCTCAATAAAGCTCTTCATTGTTCTTCCACTGATGTGTCTCATTTGGTTTTCTGACATGTTTGGTGGACCGGGACATCCAATGGGTCTTCCTGTCTTGCTGAGAAAAGGTGCTTTTTCTGGAGTTGGTTTTGCCCTCAGAGGCAGAGGGAATGCAGGAAGCAGAGTTGCAGTCTTAACATCCATGTAGATGCTGAACATGACAGCATCAACACTGCATTTAATCTATTATTAGATTAATTTGGCTTCTCTCAAAATGTAAATGAGCCCACCCATGACTTTAACCACACTCTGGATCTTGTCCTAACATATGGCACAGAAACTGAAGACTTAACAGCATTCCCTGAAAACTCTCTCCTGTCAGATCATTTCATTTGATTGTTATGCAGATGATACCCAGCCTTTTCTATCCATGAAGACAGATGACACACATAAATTAGTTAAACTGCAGGAATGTCTTAAAGACATAAAGGCCTGGATGACATCTAATTTCCTGCTTCTAAATTCAGATAAAACTAAAGTTATTGTACTCAGCCCTACAAGCCTGAGAAACATGGTGTCTAACCAGATATTTTTTCTGGCTGGCATTACTTTGGTTCCTCTTTGGTTGGGCACGTGGCTGTCATCGAGGTGGGTGGTCTCGGTCTTTGGTGCCCGTGGGGGCTGTGGATAGCCTGGGGCTTGTGGGTATATCCCTGGCTATCTCTGGCTCTGGGGTGTGCTGCTGTGGCTTCTCACCCTCTATACCAGGTACATTTCATGACAAACACTCATACACACACACACACACAAGCAACAGAACAAGAGTTTTTTTCCTTATACTTTTCTTTCAGGTGCTGTTGGCTGTTGTTGTTGCTGGTTATTTGCTCCATCCTCTTTTTGTCTGTTTGCATTAGTATTCTATCACAGGTGTGTGTGTGTGTGTGTGTGTGTCCCTCGCCGGCACTTTTGCCTGTGAGTTCTGGTATAGTTGGACCATATAGTTTAAAGCTTAATAAAGAAAAATAAATAAATAATAACAAGAGGAGCATATAATACAGCTCTTCTTGGCACAGCAAAGCTGTTTGGCACAACAGAGCATGTAGACAATGATTTTTCTTGCTTAAGCTGCTGGACAGGACAGGTATAAAAAAAAGAAAAAGAAATAAGAGAATAAGAGTTGGGACCATAACAAATAAATCAACTGTGTCATGCAGCATAAATGCACTGAGTTCTATTACTAAGGTAATTTGTGAACCAGGTGACTGCATTCTCTGAGAAACCTAACTGGAGGAGTCTAAGTTTCAGTATATCATGATCCACGGCGTCAAAAGCTTTCAATAAAGAGTGATGCACAATATTGCTTCTTATCAAGTGCCACAGAAATATCATTAACCACCTTCATTGCAGCTGTGATGGTACTGTGATTTTTTCTGAAGCCTGACTGGTAATATATTGTTATGATGTAAATACTCTTTTACTTGCTCACTCACTAAAGCTTCCAGAATTTTAGCCAGCACTGACAATTTGGAAATTGGTCAATAGTTCATCAACACTGCTAAATCACCACCTTTTAATAAAGGAAAAACAAAGGCTGATTTCCACACTGAGGGAATTTGGGTTTTTTCACTGTGAGATTAAAAAGGATAGTAAGAGGCTCTGCTAATCAGCTGCCATCTTAAGAAAGAACAGCTCTAACAAATCAGGTCCACTAGACTTCCTATAATCCAAAGCTACAAGGGCCTTTTGGTTTCACCTTTGAGTCCCAGATCACCTTTGCATGATTTACAGTCTACAATTCTCATTGCTTTTGTGCTGCATGTCCAGAATTTCCTTTTAGCATCTTGTTGTGTAGCAGATAATTTACTACATTCCACAGCTGTGTTCTGATTTAACTCCATTAAGAAATCTCTGTCCTGTGCCAGGCTAGTAGAAGTCTCCATCACTTCAACACCATGTGTGTTGACTGGTGGCACCTGCAGACACTCCTCAGTCTGGATAGCTGTGCCCAGAGGGATGTTACTTGTAGGACCTGGATTTAGCTGTATGTCACCACTTATCATTTGCTGGCATTACATAATGAATTCACAAGAAGAAATTGTTAATAATCAACAATAAATGGCTGCTATAATAGAGCTCAGTCTCACATTTAAGATGCTAACAAGTTTTGTAGAAATCTTGTTGTATTAGATCCTTCATTTTTAAACTTCCACTATCATCTGCCTTCACTTAAAGTAGCCTAGCTGTACAGGATAGTTTTTACCACTAGATGGAAGCAGAGGCTTTGGTATGTCATTCTAACGACAATAAACTAGTGGCAGTTTGGGCCAAAACAAAATACTCTACATCCATTACCCTACTATTGTGTTTTGAATGTAAGTTTGTCCACAGTCATTTTGTACAAAGATGCATTTAATTTTTTTTCTCAAGCTCTCTCAATAATATCAAGTGGATAACTGCTTTTAGCAGAGAATTTCTTTCTTTTCTTAGTGTTATCAATGTTGATTTTCAGCAGGAGTATTGCAACAAAAAAATAAGATGGTGGGGGTTAAGAAATAATGCTTAGATTTTAAGTGCCTTATGAAATACCTTTATTATGATTTTATTTTATTTCTCATTTGTGCATCAAACGACTGTTTAATGATAATATAAAAAAAAGTCTGTGAACCAAGCTCATAAGTCATTCTATGCTTTTGTTTAAGTACAATCTACGTAGTTTACTTATAATTAAGTCATTTTACATGATTGTTACACTGTAAATAAAAGATCTGATAACTTTTACACAAGTGGCTGTGATAAATTCATCAACAAACACTGCTGAGTTTTATAGTATAATCAGAAATCAGAAAACAAATGGATTCTTCTAAGAAACAGCGGCACTGTCATTATTTGTTTGAAAACCCACCCCTATGCCCATTAAACTTTAGACTGTTTTCCACAATCAGAACTCACTTAACTGACTAAAACATAATCAGGAGCCACTTTCAAGGGGAAGTGCAAAATCCTTCAAAGAAAAAGTATTTCTGGTTTGGAAAGCTGTTAGCTGCTCAGTTAGATCACACAAGATGAACTGGATGGTGCAGTATGCACAGTGGGGCACAAGTTCTTGAATTATTTGGCTTCCCATACAGCACCTCTATTTAAAAATGTTGCTTTGAGCTGTTTTATACAAAGCTTCAAGGCTCAAGAATTTAATGATCAGCACAGTTAAGACAGTTCCTTAATAGTTTTATACACCTCATTTTTGAGACTTAGAAAGTCACCCCAGCTTTTTGTCTCGCACAGATCCACTGCTCTGTATGATCAGACCTCTTTACAAAGTTTTGGCTGCCATGGATCCAGCAGCAGATCTGGGCATAATTAGGAGGTGTGACCCTCACTGACATATTAATGTCCCTGTGCTCACCCCCCTCCACCTCCACCAGCTGATAGTATGAAAGCACCCCTATTCCCCTCCTCTGCCACTTGCCCTTGCTGCCTGCACGTTATGCTTCCTGTTTGAGTCGGATGTTTTTGTCAGCATCAGGGGACATAACAATAGCCTGAGAGTGGATCCTTGGCAGGGGTATAGCAGAGGGTGCCATGCTCCATGTTCTTTTGCTTTACAGGTTGTTTCAGCTCCAGAAGAGCATACTCATAGTCACAGGAAACAGAATTAGCTGAGCTCTTGATGTGGATCCATCCTTGCGGGATTTGGGATTTTGGTTTCTGTAACTCAAGTTCAAAGAAAGACAGGTTACTTTTTGGGTCCAGCAATGAAATTATATGTGATTTAGGTCTCTTCTCTCAACCTCATTGTTTACTTCATCAGCTACTCCCTGCTCACCCTTTTTCTTCCTCCATGTCTTATTTCCCTTTCCCCTTCTCTCTTCATATATTTTGTTTTTTCTCTTCTCCTTCATCCATTAGAAGCTCCTCTGCTTCTTCCTCACCTTTCAGATGCACACATAATTTTAATAGCAAATGTTGTGTTACATGCATGAATGCTTAAACTATTTGCAAGAATAGCAGGACTGTTTTTTTTAAGCTTTTCTTGTCTGGCAGCTATTGGAATCAGAATTATGATCTGAATGCACTATTGTGTCAGACATATTTGCTTTTCCAACAAGAACTTTAGAAATTCTCTATAAGTTCCCGTTGTTGGTGTTTTTCTTTTTTCATGTATTTATTAATTTGTGTTATTGTTCACATAAGTTTAAATGTAGTATGCCAATGCCAAAGTTGACAGGCAGGGAAAAAGCATGAATGAATGTTGATGAAAAATGGGGGGGGGGATGATCAAGAACAAGCAGACAGAGCACAAGTAGAAAAACACAGTGATTCACCAACTGCTGCACCTGTAAAAAAAAACAAACGGTTCCTAAAACAATAAATACACACACACACATACACACACACACACACACACACACATATATATATATATATATATATATATGTGTGTGTGTGTGTGTGTGTGTATTTGGAAACACTGTATATATAAAAATATGGTTAGACAAACCAACAAACTTGTTGTGTTGTAGTGTGTGTGTGTGCTTGTTTACATAAGTGAGTGAGAGAGTGTGAATGTCTGTCTTTGTCACAAAATGTATGTCATGATGAGGGTGGAAAGCTGCAACAATGCCCCCCAGAAGCCAGAGGCAGATAGAGAAATACCCAGGAGACCCAGCAGTCAGCAGCGACCAGTGGAGAGCAGTACAGAGGGGTAACCCCCTGCCCTCCTTGACCCTGTACCACAGATAAACAAACCACCATCCATCTCCCGTCCTGGGCAAGGTGTAGGAAAGTGGTTTAGGAGGGCCAGCCCAAGATTTTATTGTGTTAGCTTTATGTTGTCAACTTTTTTCTAGCGTACTATGATGTCAAACTGACACCAAGTGCTAAAAAAAAGGAAAATTTATAATTCCATGATGTGAAATACTGAGTACAAAGGTTAGTGTTCAGCCTTTGCCTTTGTTTCATATAAGCTTACATTGTTGCTACCAGAGCATAAAAAAGAAAATGTCACTCTACATTGAGAGCAAATGTGAAATACATTGTTCATTTGCATAAACATCCATTTATGCAATCGAACATCAGTTTATGCAAATGAATTAGTTCCTCTTTGACTGCATCAAAGGACAGCGACTTGTTCACCTGACTGTACATTTATTAGCATCATTTTCTCAGTGCAAAACATTGCCAGCAAGCTTGCAGGATGGCACATCTCAACTCTACTGTGGTTACCCCTAACATCTCCTCCTCTCCTGGATATTCACCTCCTGCCTCCTGGGACTCCAGGGGTCTGGTCCCAACAGTGGTGCTGTCCATCTGCTTCCTGCTGGGATTCCCTGGAAACATTGCTGTGATCATTCTCAAGCCAAACTGGGAGAACATGTCCAGTCTGAGCCAGAGTTTGATGCTGAATCTGGCTGTGTCAGACCTGCTCTGCATGCTTACCATTCCAGTGTGGATTTACTCTTGCCTCTCCAGCTGGACCTTAGGCCTGGTGTCCTGCAAACTCATAACATTCCTTGTGTACTGCAGCATTTATGCCAGCCTGCTGACTGTGACTTCAGTAAGTATCCAGCGTTACCTTCAGGTGGTGTACTTTGAGAGGAGTTTACATCAGGTAGGAGCAAGGAAGCTGCTGGCTGCACTCTGGCTGGTTGCAATGATCCTGTCCATTCCTGAGTTAGTAGTTCAGCAGTTAGTAGAAGATCAGCAATGGACAAAATGCAGAAATCAACGCTCTTCTGATGGCCAGAGGTTGGCTGTGGTGTTGACAGAGACTCTGGTAGGATTGATGTTACTTTCTACCATTGTTTTTTCCTACATCAGTCTCTACAGAAAGGTGACTCGGGCAGCATTTTTCAACAATCCACAGACCACCAGACTGATTACCAGCATCATTGTGACCTTTGTTGTCCTGTGGATGCCATATCTTGTCATAAATGTGCTGGCTGTGGCAGCTATTGTCCTAAAACATGAGGGGCTTCTGGAGTTTTGTCAAGATAGCTGGGACAGTGTTGGAGCACTAACATTTGTAAATAGTGCAGTGAATCCACTCCTGTATGCGTTTACTTCTAGTCGTTTGTCCACTATGTGCCAAAATATTGCTCAATGTTTCATGCAGAAGATCAGAATTAGCAGAACTCTGTCAATGTCAGCAGATATCACTACAGAAGCAACAACTCAATGATGAAGCTCTTCGGGAAATTAATTTTACCCTCATAATACTGAAAATGATTTATTTTTAGTCAAAAATGATTTCCTCCTCTCTGATTCACACAGGGTCTGGTATTCTCTATTTGTAAGAGCAAGCTGTTGGTGAATGGTGGTTTAATGATGAATTTTGAGGTTAAGCAACATCTGCTCTCACATCAGCTCTGTGTGCTGATTACAGCTGGTCCTCAGCCAGAGCTGTGAGAGTAGATGTTTGTTGAAAAGAAATCAGGTAAACATTCAAAAGACTCAATGTACCTAATAAGTTACATACCATTACATACTGCTTTATCTGAAATTATAGT
>JAMQGT020011074.1:0-88613 GCA_024447675.2 Pterophyllum scalare
GCTGTGGGAGTGCCTGGTGTCAGGGCCGGATGTTTGTGAACTTGACCGTGAGGTATGAAAACAGTTATTGCAAATGAAACCTTGTCTTTGGTTATTTGTTTGTCATCACAGCCAGATTTTTCTGGATGACTGCTCTGGAGGAATGCAGATCAGAGCACAGCAAACATTAGCCATTCACTTTTCTTCATTCTTTCAAAACTTTCCGTACAAAGAAGGAAAACAGGTGAACTTAGCAATAAGTCTTTTAAGTACAGAACAAGTAAGTAAGAATGTGACATCCTATCAGTTCAGGTTTCTCTGTGCATCTTCCAGCAAAGTGTAGCTTGTGGCTGTCATTTGCTAACTACATGAAAATGGAAAACACTCAGGTCGGTCCATTTCATCTGTGTCATAACTTCAGTTTAACTGCGATTAACCTGTTTCTGTGTGTGCAGATGTGTTTTGAGTGGTTTACAAAAGGACAACATGACCTCGAGAGTGATGTTCAGCAGCAGCTCTTCAAGGAGAAGATCCTAAAACTAGAACCCTATGAAATCACCATGAATGGTGAGCAATTCTCCCAGGAGATGCGTTATTGACCCAAAGCATTTCAGAAGTGGGTTATGAGCGCATATTTGACACGGCATATAACATGTTTTCTGTGTGTCTCAGGTTTCAATCTTTTCAAGACCTTCTTTGAGAATGTCAACCTTTGTGACCATCGACTGAAACGCCAGGGAACTCAGCTGGTCAGCCCTCAGTTGCTCTCTTTTGAACCTTAGTACGCAGTTATAGAATGAAATGCAGTGATGAAAAGAACATGATGATGATGTGGTTTGATTTCAGTGTGTGGAGCGCCTTGACCTGGCGGGGATGGACTTTATTTGGCGCATTGCCATGGAAACCCCAGATGAAGAGATAGCCAATGAAGCAATTCAGCTTATTATTACATATAGCTACACCAACCTCAATCCCAAGATGAAGAAGGTTAGTGTATGTGTTTGCATGTATTGATCTGGCCTCATCATTTTAGTGCTGCCTCTCAAGATCTGAGATCGGTATTTAAAAGGATAGTTCACACCAAAATCACCAAGAATGTCTTGTTACAGAAATCATGATTTAAAAAAAAAGAGAGAAAAATCACAACCCTTATTGTGAGCATGTTAATAAAGGAATTTTTTTTTTTTATACCAAACTACACATAATGCTTTGAGCACCACAAGGCAAGTGCTGTCTGGTTTGTTTATCTTCTAGAGAAAGTAGGTATCTATTTTGTGTCTCCAAAACTGGGAAACTCAAAAAAAGACAGATTAGGTTGGTAAATTACACAGGCCAAAGGGGCTATGTATCTTTTATTCTGGGGTGAATTTCCCCTTTAACATATTGCAGTATGCCTGTTGTATTTAGTCATCACTTTATGAATTTAGTTGACACTGAGTAAAGAAGCAAAGTTGAAGAACACAAGCGATCAAAGCGTTATATAATTAAGTATTTTAACATTTTAAACACTTCTTTGTGGTGCTTTTTGAAACTTATAACCACATACAGAAATCCCTCTTCCTTCTCGCAGGATTCCGTTTCTTTGCACAAGAAGTTCATTGCTGATTGCTACAAGCGACTAGAGGTAAGCTGTTGAAAATGTTACTAGCATGATTGTGCCATTTCTCAGAAAGAGGCACCCAGCAGCACATGTCTGTTCCTCTTTCAGGCAGCTAGTTCGGCCCTGGGTGGGCCTACTTTGACACATGCTGTTACTAAAGCAACCAAGATGCTGACAGCCACGGCAATGCCGACTGTGGCCACATCTGTACAATCACCATCCAGGTACAGAGGGGGGTTTGGGTAAGAGCATAGTTACTAAGCCTATTAAAATAAATTTGTGTGCGTATAATTTATTTTGCATGCTAATGATGCATAAAATATTTTTAATATAAATAAGCTTGTTATTGCTGAGGGCTGTCTGTGAATTTACACTTCCAGATCCACTAAACTGGTCATAATTGAAAGACTGCTGCTGTTGGCTGAACGCTACGTCATCACTATAGAGGTAGGCTGTGCACTCTTTATCCTTAGGGTTTCATTGCACATGTGTATACAAAGGACTCAAACAGTCCACATCTGATGAAACCGGTATGTTTCATCAGAATTTGTTTTAATCTTATCCTCCTGTGTATTTATGTTTAGGATATGTACTCAGTTCCTCGTACTATTCTACCTCACGGGGCCTCATTTAATGGACACCCTGTCACTCTTCACATCACCTACGAGTCAACCAAAGACACTTTTACCTTAGAGGTATTAAAAACTACCACTCTTTTGTGCTGAGTTCAGGTCTTCAAAGGAAATGGCTAATTTTAGACTGTGTCTGTTCTGCAGACCCACAGTAATGAAACAATAGGAAGTATCCGGTGGAAGATATCTGAGCATTTGAGCTGTCCGGTGGATAATGTCCAGATCTTTGCCAATGATAGTGTGGTAAGTGTTGATGACTCAGTGTGCCTTTTATTTTACGCAAGTGCAGTGCCTGTTCAGGGAGGGCCTAACACATGTTTTTTTGTGCCTTTTTTTTTTAAAGCTACAATTTACAGATGGCCTCTAAATGCTTCACGTGCAGGCAATCACAGTTACAGTTTTTAAAAGAGAACCGTTTAAAGGAGACACTCAGCTGTAACTGAAAATTACTTTTAGCCAAAATTCGAACATTTTCTAGATGTCCTGATTCAGTGCTACACTTATTCATGTGCCCAGTTGTATGCTTCCTAAGTTTAAAAACAATGGTGATGGGTTAGCCAGTACCCTGTTGTGTGGCAGTGAATGTAAATTGTTGTTTTTCTCTCACATTGTACCTTTATTGCCCATCCACTGTGTGTTAGTTGACAATGAATCGGGACCATAAGCTGCTGTCCCAGCTTGGCTTCAGTGATGAGCAGAGTCTGACTGTGAAGAGCTCAGGCACTGGCACTCCGTCTGGCAGCTCCGAGTCCTCAGCCTCTGCCTCCAGCAGTTCCAGCTCTGCTGTCTTCAACTCCGCCTATGCCTTGGAGCAGGTACCATCTCAGATGTTACTTTACAACTGCAAATTGCGCTTCCACTGAGCTTTCTACTGATTCTGATGCAGCCCACATTTTTGCATCTCCAGGAGAAGTCCCTGCCTGGGGTGGTGATGGCTTTGGTCTGTAATGTGTTTGAGATGCTTTACCAGCTGGCTAACCTCGATGAATCCAGGTAAGGTAGTATTTGTTACATATGACAACAGAAAAATTGCATATTTATGTAGTCTGACTATGATGCCATCCTTTTATATAAAAAAGTACATTAAAATATAGACAGACACCCTTGCATGCATGTTTATTTGGGTAAAAAGTGATTTTTATATTAATATTTAAGTAATAACCATTTCATAATTCATGTATTAAGACCCAAGACAGTTAAAAGGCCACTTATGTAGCGCCTTGAGGCGACTGTTTGTTGTGATTTGGCGCTATATATATATTGAATTGAATTGAATTATGTTTTTGAATATTTCTTGCACTCTCCAGGATCACTCTTCGTGTGAGGAAGCTGCTGTTGCTGATTCCAACAGATCCTGAAGTGCAGGATGCACTTGACAACTTTGTTCCCAAAGAATCCAGCGTCTGGAGCCATCAGGTTACTTAAGCTGTCTTTTCATATTAAGTAGTAGCTCTTATCATTGCGTGATGAAATCCTAAAGTATCTAGTTTTCTGCTTTTGGAGGAGGATTGTGATAAGTTTACAGGAAATTCTCTTGTTGTCTTGTTGGCACATTCTTGCCATACCCTTTGTCTGACTGAGTTATTTTCTATCTTTTGTGACTCTTTCTCTAGAAAACACTCTTCACACTCAGCCAGGGTACAGGCTCTCGTTCTCCATCTATGTCCTCCAAGCAGCAACATCAGCCCAGTGCTACATCCATCTTGGAGTCCCTTTTCAGATCTTCAGCCCCTGGCATGTCCACATTCAGAGTGCTTTACAACCTTGAGGTACATGCACATTTAAAAACACAACCCCCATTTAAATGCATAGTTCCCTTCTAGTTTACACCCCTTTTTAAATCTTAAAATTGATTTAGCTGGGCGGCATCTGTTTTCATCTCCTTTTATCTTCAATTCCTATCTGTTTGTTTAGGTGTTGAGTTCAAAGCTCATGCCCACATCTGATGATGAGATGGCCAAAACCAGCAGCAAATCCTTCTGTGAGAATTTCCTTAAAGCAGGAGGCCTCAGGTAGCATCACAAACAAGAGACCTTAAAAAAAAAAAATCACTGTTTGCTTTGACCACTGTGGAGAGGGGTCAGCAGAGTTGTCAAGCTACGTTATACACTAGTACACATATTCCACATGGCATATGCTTTTATCCAGAATGCCTCACAGTATCTTTTTATTTTTAGTCTTGAATATTGTGTTTCTGTTTGTCACCTCTGCAGTCTGGTGGTGAATGTTATGCAAAGAGACTCCATCCCATCAGAAGTGGACTATGAGACCAGACAAGGGGTCTACTCAATCTGTCTTCAGTTGGCCAGGTGCAAGACATCTCACAAACACACAGAAGGGTTCATATAATGCATCACATACCAAGCCAAACTTGCAACTGAATGGAGTTTGTTTGCAGGTTCCTTCTGGTTGGTCAAAGCATGCCTGCTATACTAGATGATGACGTCATCAGGGATGGCGAAGCACTATCATCTCGTCCGTTCCGCAATGCTGGACGAACCGGGCGACAGCTGTCACTCTGTGGAACTCCAGAGAAGTCCTCCTACAGACAGATGTCTTTGTCTGAGCGCTCATCCATAAGAGTCGAGGAGATCATACCTGCTGCTCGTGTCGCTATTCAGGTACAGTACAAATGAAGATGACGAAGTGTTTTTAGGATAAATTCAATATCCAGTAAATGTAAAGTATTCCAGATAAGATATCTGCTGTTTCTTGTCTAGACCATGGAGGTGGGTGACTTCACCTCCACAGTAGCCTGTTTCATGCGTCTGACCTGGGCGGCCGCAGCAGGCCGATTGGATCTGGTTGGTAGCCCACAGCCAATCAGAGAGACCCATGGCTCACTTCTGCCCCAGGGAATCCGCACAAGAGTCAGCAGCACTGGTGAGACAAAAAAATAAACACTGCACACTTTTTCTTATTTTCTCTGTGTGTTCTTATCATTCTCCACATGGTTCCTGCAAACTTGTAAGCATACAAGCAGATAAACCTTTGGCTGACACCATAAATCTATTCCATTTCAGTTTAAATACAATAAATTGAAGTTGAATAAATTGTCATGTGTAAACTACATATGTTCAGAATCAGTGGATGTGGCTTGTACAATTTGATTTCTGATGACTAATGCTGACTATTTTTTAATGGCTCATGGTCAAAGTATTTCCACTGTTGAAATTAAAACTAAAAAAGTGAAAGTAAAAGTAAGCATCTGTGTGTTGCAGGGAGTAACTGCAGCTCCAGCAGTGAGGGCGAGACCACACCAACAGCATTGCATGCAGGGATATGTGTCAGACAGCAGAGTGTCTCCATCAAAGATGCCATCATTGCCCGCGAGGCTTTGTCTCTGCTGGTTACCTGTTTACAGTTACGCTGCCAGCAGCTGTGTAAGACACCTGAAGGAGTACAGACACACTACAAGTTCACATTCTCACTTTTACTGTGCATTGCCATTAGTTGCTCCATACTGTGTCCAACAGACTGTTAAGTCTGTGTTTGGTTTCTCTCCCCAGCTTCTTTTTACAACCTGCCCTCCGTCAATGATTTTATTATTGATATTCTGCTCGGATCTCCCAGCGGAGAGGTAAATAACACTCTTGGCAAACTGTACAGAAGAAATGTATCCCAAACATCACATTGCATTTACTTATCTTTTCACTGTTTCTTCCTTGCTTAGATCCGTCGTGTGGCTTGTGATCAGCTGTACACTCTGAGCCAGACTGACACTTCAGCCTTTCCTGAAGTCCAAAAACCCAACTTGTTCCTCCTTTCCGTTGTTCTCACTGCACAGCTCCCATTATGGAGTCCTACATCTGTTATGAGAGGGGTCAACCAAAGGTATCTATTCAGTAAAGTACAAGATACAAAATCCTTAAAAACTTATGCAGACATGTGTTGATGTTGTTTTTTTTCTTTTCAGATTGCTGTCCCAGTGCACCGAATACTTTGACTTAAGATGCCAGCTTTTGGATGACCTAACCAGTAAGCCAGTTACATATTTCTAAATATAAAGTTTTGTCCCAGATTGAAGCTCTGTTGTAATCCAGAGCTTAAAGATTGCAATTTCAACAGCTAAAGGCCGGTGAATTACACATTTTCTTTCTGCTGATTTTCTTTTTCTGTTCCTTGTTTTCTTGGTCCCCCTTCACCGCATGTCTCACCTCCTCAAGCGTCAGAGATGGAGGTGTTAAAAGTGAGCGCAGCCACCATGCTGGAGGACGAGATCTCTTGGCTTGACAATTTCGAGCCCAGCTGGAGCTCTGAGATGGAGACCAGCGAGGCAGATAACATCCTGCTAGCAGGGCACCTCAGACTCATCAAGACCTTACTATCACTCTGTGGCAATGAGAAAGAACATCTTGGTGAGGCCACACAGAGTATATGTGCAGGCATATCCACACCGTTTATTTAGGACACAAGTGTTATGTAATGTTGTAACTTTTTGTCCAGGTCCATCTCTCATCCAGCAGTTGCTTGATGATTTCCTGTTTCGAGCCTCACGCATCATTATCAACAGTTCCAACCCTACAACTTCCCCGGCCCCCAGCCACGACTTCCACCCAAAGTATGGATGCCTTTCCTATTTATTTGTTACTTTTTTCTCTCTCTTCTCACTTCTGGCATTTCATGTGAAAGCTCTCTGTTTTTTTTTTTTTGCTTTTTTTAAAGTAATGGACATAGCACTGAACTTTGGACAAAGCATTGTGTGTTTCTAGTAGTACTGATAGTAGTACTTAATCATTTCTCTGTATGGGATTAGGTGCAGCACAGCAAGCAGCAGGTTGGCAGCCTATGAGGTGCTCGTGATGCTGGCAGACAGCTCTCTCTCAAACTTACGGCTCATCACCAAAGAGCTGCTGTCCATGCACCACCAGTCAGATCCTTCACTCTGCAAGGAGTTTGATGTAAGATACTCATTAAAATGGAATTCATTGTAATCATGTTTGGTGTTAGTTATATTTTGACAGTGCTTCTGGTGTGAAAGTAACACTCTGTCTCTCTCGCTCCATTAGTATCTGCCCCCTGTAGAGAGCCGGTCAGTCTCAGGTTTTGTTGGGTTGAAGAATGGTGGAGCCACCTGTTATATGAATGCTGTGTTCCAGCAGCTTTACATGCAGCCTGGCCTCCCAGAGGTACACTTTCTCCAAGTTGTTTACATTATTTATTTACCACAGGATATCTGATATTTGAAATAGTGAAACCAGTGTCTGTGACTGCAATATCAATGATTTTTTTTTTTTAAGGCTTTTCTGTCCATTGAGGATGACACAGACCAACCAGAAGAAAGTGTTTTCTATCAGGTCCAGTCTTTGTTTGGCCATCTGATGGAGAGCAAACTCCAGTACTACGTACCTGAGAACTTCTGGAAGGTAACAGATGGTTCACTGTTAAATCATTTAGAAACTAGAGATAAAGTGCTCCTTTTATTTACTCCTTTTTTAGTTTCTGCACAAGCATGGAGTTCATCACTAAGTTGGTTTTTTTTTTTAATTTATGGATTATTAACATGAAAAAAATGTTTCTTATGGAGTGCTAATAATCAAGTATGTTGTGCTGTCTGTATTCACATTATGTCTGTTAGGTCTGTGTAACACATACAGACTTTCTTCAGTTAATGAGTGGCACGACTCAGTTTATGAATAGATACGTAACTATGTAAAATATTTCTGTTTCAGATCTTCAAGATGTGGAACAAAGAGCTCTATGTAAGAGAACAGCAGGATGCTTATGAGTTCTTCACTAGCCTGGTGGACCAGCTTGATGAACATCTCAAGGTATAACTCACACATACCAGTAAAATAAAAGCACTGTCATCACATGATAAAAAAACAAAACAAACTTTGACAACATGATAAATGACGAAATTTTTTCTGACAGAAAATGGGTCGAGAACAGATCTTCAAAAACACATTTCAGGGAATTTTCTCCGACCAGAAGATCTGTAAAGACTGTCCTCACCGGTGAGCCTTCTACTCTGGAGAAATTACCAGATGTTTTTCTCACATGTGAAGTTTGACTGATAAACTCCTTTTGCACAGATATGAGCGTGAAGAAACATTCATGGCACTGAACCTTGGCGTGACCTCTTGCCAAAGTTTAGAGATCTCATTAGACCAGTTTGTCCGAGGAGAGGTGCTAGAGGGCAGCAACGCCTACTACTGCGAGAAATGCAAGGAGAAGGTCTGTACACTTCACTGCATGCTTTTATACTGCATCGACATCATGCGTGCTTATAAGTATGTGTGTGGTTGTTAATGTTCACAGAGGACCACAGTGAAGAGGACATGTATCAAATCCCTGCCCAGTGTTCTCTGTATTCATCTCATGCGCTTTGGCTTCGACTGGGAAAGCGGACGCTCTATCAAATATGATGAGCAGATTAGGGTATAAAGATCACACACTTACACTTAATAGAACATGCCTTTTGATTTTGTTAAGACCTCCTTAACCAGCATATAAATGTGTCTGGAATTAAGTCTGTGTTTGCTGTTTCACAGTTCCCCTGGGTGCTGAACATGGAGCCCTACACTGTATCTGGAATGGCTCGTCAAGACTGCAGCGGAGAGGGAGGCGAGGGGAGAAGCGATGGGACCTCAGGAGGGTCACCCAGAAAGAAAGTCACAATTTCTGAGAACTATGAGCTTGTGGGTGTTGTTGTCCATAGCGGTCAGGCGCATGCTGGCCACTATTACTCCTTTATTAAAGATAGACGGTAAGAGATACTGCAGTCATTCGTTCCTCCCTCATTTCAAGGGAACATTTTCTTTGGAAATCTGAACTGTTTACAGTTTCCATGTGCTAATGGCAGCGTTACGTGCTTCTCTTTTCCTGATTATATTTTTTCCTTCTCTTTGCTACTTTATATAAGGAGTGCATATCTCAGCGATTAATGGAGTACATTAATTGGTTGCTTTAGTTTTCCAGGCAGAATTTAGATGACCTCCTTGGGGCACAAGAATGTAGCATCAGATTTTGTGTGGGCTCCTGGATTAGTTTGTAAGCATCTCCAGATGTCTGGCTCTGGAAGGCAGACATGCTTACTGGAGAAGTGGAACAGTAAAGAGACCACAGAAGCTTGTATTTGGCACCCTGCTCTCGCTCATTTGCCTGTTCCTATCCATGCTTAAGATTACAACAAAGAAATTCTGTTCTCGGGATGATGCACACTTTCCAGGAAAGACACATTTCTGAAGCTGCTTCGTAGGCAGTTATTATTTATTTCAGGTAGAGATCTCTGTGTTTAAAGCCTTATGAGATGAACTGGATAGACACAGATGAATATTATGATCTGCCGGTAGGTTGATCTGGTGTTCTGTGTCCTTTATGGTGGTGTGCACATGTTATAGTGGAATAAAAATTTTGTGAGGGTTTTTGCACCTGTCTATATTGGTAAGCCTTTTTTAGTTTTTCTGTTGATTTTCTTTTTCTTTTTTCTTTTTTTAACTTAGACTGAGTTTCCAGTTCTGGGCAGCAAATTTTAAGCACACATTCCCTCGTCCTGCTTTATCTTCTCAAACTCCTCCTTTGCTGTATGTCTTTGTCTTACTTACAGTGGTAGTGCACGTGGTCGGTGGTACAAGTTCAATGACAACGTGGTGGAAGAATTCGATATGAATGATGAATCTCTGGAGTATGAGTGCTTTGGTGGAGAGTATCGTCCTAAAGTTTATGACCAGTGTAAGTTGCAGACATTACTTGACTTATGTGGATTAGAAGTACAAATCTGACACACATAGAGTTGAATAACTTTGACGTATTCCTTGGCTAAGCCAACCCTTACCCTGACGTGCGGAGGAGATACTGGAATGCCTACATGCTGTTTTATCAGAAGATCAGTGACCAGAACTCTCCTGTCCTGCCCAAAAAGAGCAGAGTCAGCATCATGAGACAGGAAGCAGAGGACCTTACACTGTGAGTCAGATTTCTATATATACTACATTCATCTTGTAAACATTCTCACTGGATCATTGGTAATGCATGTGTCATCTTTTCATATATCCGTGCGGAACAGTCAGCAAAATGATGTCACTATAAGCAGTATGTGATAAATTTGACATTGGCAGTTCCTGTTTAAAGTCTCATTTACAGCCAATTCATTACATGCGTTATACAGAAACTTCAGTGAACCATCACAGACAGTAATCACATGATTACATGCTAGTTATATTTGTATATGGACACTGTCTGAAGAGCAGCTTTTAGGAACAGCTGCAGTGTATTATATATTATTAACCAGCTGTGTTTCTTTATTTTGCAGGTCTGCTCCGTCTTCTCCTGATGTTTCCCCACAGTCCTCTCCACGCCCCCCAAGAGCCAACAATGACCGCCTCACTCTCCTCACCCGCCTGGTCCGCAAGGGAGAGAAGAAAGGCCTGTTTGTAGAGAAAATGCCCGCCAGCATCTATCAGGTAAAGCAGCATTGAGCTCTCTGTGTAACTCTGGATATAGTGAGTAAAATCTGTCTTTACGTGAGCTAAACATTAGTTATATTAGTCACAGAAAGAGAAATGTTTCAGACATTCAGAGTTCTCTGGCCTCTTTGTGTGTTTTTGCAGATTGTGAGAGATGAGAATCTGAAATTCATGAGAAACAGAGACGTCTACAACAGTGACTACTTCAACTTCACCCTCTCCCTGGCATCGGTCAATGCAGTATGTCTCTGTATTGATTTGTCTTAATTATATACACACATACTGGAGATACACAGTGACTTTAAGCTTCCCTTTTTTTTGCCTGTTGTTGTAATGACGATACATAAGAAGACAAGTTAGAGGAAAATGTTTTCTTCCACATGTGCTGTACTTTGTGAAGTAGAGGCACATAGAATATTTAATTTCATTTTTGGTCTGTGTTTACAAAACTTATACAATAAATAATTTGAATTTTGCTTCTCTGAGGCAACGTTTTTAATTAAGAGAGCATTGTACAGTAATTACTTCCTTATAGGAAGTAAGGAACTGTTAATTGTCTTAATCATTTGTTCTTTTCTTTGTTATTTTTCTTGTTGATGTGTTTTTTTTCGAGAAATCATGTGATTTCTTTCTCTGTAATTGACCGTATATTCTGGCACACTAACTGATAATTATTTAAATAATGCTGATTGGTGAAAGGCTCACATTAGAACACTCAGCCATTGCAGTGTGTGTGTGTGTGTGTGTGTGTGTGTATATATATATATATATATATGTATATGTATATGTATATGTATATATGTATATGTATATATATATATGTGTATATATATATGTGTATATATATATGTGTATATATATATATGTATATATATATATATATATATATATATATATATATATATATATATGTATATATATGTATATGTATGCCATTTTGTTTATATACACAAGATAACGTGAAATATGGTAATCAAAATATTTTAAAAAGCTGTGTGCCTTTTGCAGACAAAACTGAAGCATCCAGATTATCAGCCTATGGCCAAAGAAAGTCTCCAGCTGGCTCTTCACTTTCTGTTCCACACCTACTTGCACACCAAAAAGAAACTCAGGTGAGTACACGTGTATGCATCCACATGTGTCACATTTGATCACTTCCTGAGGAGCAGCATTTTATCTGTGCTTGGGTGTCTCCTGCAGGGTGGACACAGAGGAGTGGATGGCAGCAGTGGAGGTGTTGCTGTCTAAGAGCAGTGAGGCATGCCAGTGGATGGTGCAGTACCTGGTGGGACCAGAGGGACGTGAAATCATCAGGTTAGTACTTTCTGGTCAGCTATTTAGTCCAAAGAGCTGTCACAATATATTTTTCATAACTAATTTTGATATATTCTAAAGATGAGAGTTTTAATGTACACCTGTGCAGAAACAGCTTGTCTGCATTTGTTTAGATAATGATACTATAATGCTGCTTGAATAGCAGAAATGACAGGGTACAGTTATGTCAGCTTTTTGTTTATAGGGCTGCTTTTGCAGAGTCTTGGCCTGGGTTTGATCAGTGCAGCATTTTTGTAGCTGTCCTAGTGATATGCGATACTTCAGCCTCCAGCATTGCTCGCTCATTCTAATCAATGAACATTCAGCCCTCTGGCCAGGGTCAAATAATTCCATCCTGATAATTCTGCTACAACCACTAAAGCGTCACTAAATATACAGTCACACACATTAGTTCTATATAGGAGTGTTTTAATGCTATATAATTTATTACATTTGCACACACTATTTGTACCACTGCAAAACTCTTGGCGCATACTTACAGTTGCATCTGCACTGACAACAGAGGTAATAAAAACAGCTGCGTGCTTGTTGCTCGCTGACTGGATGCTGATTGGCTGAAAGAGCAGGTCCTTCTCTGGAATGTAAACATTTAGAGTCAGAGGATAGTTTTCCAAAGTGTGTGTGTTTGGGAGAAAGGTGTTGTCTTACACTACTCAGTGTTTAAGTATGGGGTGATCATATGATCCTCAGACAGGATTGGTTGTCGAACATCAGACGTTTTGGGCAACAGTACACCACAGCTGCCTTTACATTCTACACCCCACCCCCACCCCCACCCCCCACAGAAAGAAGGTAGAGATTGTCACACTTAGCTATTTGCCTCTAGGCCAATCTAGCCAGAACAGTAAAAGTGCAACTAAAAAATTTCTTACACATGAACTGTGTTGTAGACTGGTCTGTCCTTTCAGATTTTTATCACAAGATACTGAGCATGTTTGTACATTACACTTGTTAAATGAGGTTTCTGCCTTAGAGGTTTAATTCCCTTCACTGGAGTGCTGATATTGATTGTTTTGACATATCCTCCTTAGGGTTTGTCTGCTGGAGTGCAGTGTAAGAGAGGTAAGAGTGGTGGTTGCGTCCATCCTCGAAAAGACTCTGGAGAGTGCACTTCACTTTGGAGACCCAGGACTGGACAGTTTGACAGATGCTCTGCTCTCCTTATTGGACAAAGATGTTCCTGAGAATGTGAAAAACTGTGCGCAGTATTTCAACCTCTTCAGTAACTTCGCTCAGAGGGTAAATTTTCAAAATTGAGTGTTTAAGTACATGCTATTAAATTTAATGACTGTTAAATGATTTCCTGAGTGTTCTCCACTTTTTTTTCTTTTTTTTGTTCACTCTCTCTCAGGGTTGCAGTCCTTGTCAGTTGTTGTTGAAACACTCAGCTTATCGCCGGATGCTCATCTTCCTGTTGGGTCCCAATAGACAGAACAACCAGGTACAATTTATATAATATGCACAACATACACATTAACATCTTTGTCATTTTTTACATTCCTACTTTAACTCAACCTTTCTACTAACTGAATTACACTTAGGAAACATACTTGAAGTGTACATTTAGTTTTTTGGTGGTTTTTCTTTGCTTATCCAAAGCAGTGTTGGATTGGTAACAGGTTAAGCAAGTATTCCAGACATCCTTTACCCTAGCCACAGTTTCTCAGGTCAGATGGCATATATAATGTCTCAAGCAAGTTCTGCGTGTACCTTGGGTTCTCTTTGGAAAACCTCCAAAGGAAGGTGTCCAGGAGGTATCCTAACCAGATGTCCAAACCAACTCAATTGGCTCCTTTCAACACGGAGGAGCAGCAACTCTACTCTGAGCACCCTCTGGAAGTATTTGTGTGTTTTTACAGAACCGAAGGTGGAGTCCAGCTCAGGCTCGGGAGTTTCTTCACCTCCACAGCACTCTGGCCCTGATCACGCTGCACTCTGACCTAAGCCCCCAGCGGACACAGGGTGAGGCACCTAAATCTGTTTCTCACACTCCCACAAATGCACATGACACAGCCTGTGTCTTAGTCTGATTCTGTTTTATTTGTTGCCTGTTGTCCTTCGTAGCTCCTGGAGGGTTTAAGCTGCGTCTGAGTAGCATCCTGCCCTCCACCCCCTCTTCTCCCTCTCCATGCGGACATCCTGGCCTCACTCTTTACTCCAGAGGGACAGCCTTACCTTCTAGAGGTAAGATAAAGACCATCAGTTCAATGTTTTACTTTGTCATAATTAAATAAAAAGGAATCACATTATCCCATTGTGAATATCTTAACAGGTGATGTTTGCCATGCGCGAGTTATCGGGCCCGTTGTCTCTTCTGATAGAGATGGTGACCTACTGCTCATTCTGTAATGAGCCCTTCTCCCTGGGAGTGCTGCAGTTACTCAAGGTACAAAAGCTGTGAAAACCAGCTCTCCCACATTTATGCTAAGATCAGCACACTCTAAAATGTTTTGTACCCTTGTTGTCTCACAGACACAGCTGGAGACAGCTCCACCTCATGAACTGAAGAACATTTTTCTGATGCTGCAGGAGCTGCTAGTGAGTGACAGCCTTCAGTGACCCTTCCTCTGTTGATTTCTCATGTCTCAATTTTATGCTCACTGCTAGGTATCACATTTGCTAATTTTTCCTAAATCTTTACTTCAGGTAATGGAAGACCCTCTGCAATCCCAGAGACTCAAGTATGCTTTTGAGTCAGAGAAAGGCCTATTAGGTATGTCTGTTTTTTGTTTTGTTTTTTTTTTCTATTGCCAACAGTGCACAAAGTCTTGTAGCACCTATAAATTCAAAAATAATAATGCTCTTTCCTCATAGCTTTGATGCAGCAAAGCAACAATGTGGACAGCAGGCGCTGCTACCAGTGTGTTAAGTTCCTGGTCACATTAGCTCAAAAGTGAGTACATCTAAGTTTTAGAGGTCAAACTTGTACAGGAAGATATTTTGTTATCAAACATTTTTTCCAGTATGTTATGACAGATTAACTGAGAATCATAATTCTGACCCTGCCTTCGTCCTTCCCACCTTTCAGGTGTCCTCAAGCTAAGGATTACTTCAAGGACTTGTCTGGGACCTGGAGTTGGGCAGTGCAGTGGCTCCAGAAAAAGGCAAGCCTATGACATACTGTATGACCACATTTACAAACATTTGTGAAAGAAGAATGTGTTTAGGACCCACAACAACTCCGAGATGAAGTGGCAGATCACGTGAAGTTACAAAGCAGAGTACCGCTGAGTACTTTTGTCAATATAGGGTACATCAGGTTGTTTTGAGGCATTTTAGATTTTGCAAAAGTGACAGTAGATAGCTGACCAGAAATGAGAAAGATGGAGGACAACATGTTTTGGTCACAGCTCACTCTGTATATGGATTGTATGATTGTATCATACAAAGTTTATATCATTAACTTTCACATTACTGGAGCCAAACAATAGTCTTTCCAGTACCTCTGTTTAGGAAACATCTCCCACAACCCATAATACTGTATGCTCATAGTGGCTCATATTCTCTCTGCCTTCAGATGACAGAACATTACTGGACTCCACAGAGCAACGTCTCAAATGAGACATCCACCAATAAAACCTTCCAGCGCACAATTTCTGCACAGGTATCTGCACACGCAAAAGTGCTGTATATGAACATGATGTGACCCCCTTCAGTTCTCCTGCTGCACAAACACACCAACTCATACCTACTGTTTATTTTCTCTGCTGCTCTCAGCTAAACTAACTTCTGTCTGTGTGTGTATGTCAAACTCTGCAGGATACTTTGGCCTATGCTACAGCATTGCTAAATGAGAAGGAGCAGTCTGGCAGCAGTAACGGCTCCGACGGTAGCCCGGCAAATGAAAATGCAGACCGCAGCCTCCGACAGGTATCTCTCAGCCACAACCAGCTAAGCTGCTTAGAACAGTGGGGCTCTCAAATGACTCATGGTTTTAAAGCAGCTCTCGCTCAGCTCACAGCCAAAAAGAGGAGAATGGAGCAAAAATGGATCATCTCATTGGGCTCTGTCAAAGGCAGTTTGTTACCTCCCACGGTTGTTATTAGAGGTGGATTTGAAGCCTCCCCATTCTTCTCTGACTCCTGCTGGGCCTGCCAGGATACCCACACAGCCCCAGATTGTCAGACTTGTGCTCACATAAAAACATTACTGATAATCGGTGTGTTGAATAGAAATTATAATCCTGAATCCTGTTGTCATTACCTAGCAGATGCATAATTCACCACTTTTGTTTCTTAAACCAACTTCCGTCTGTTCTACCACAGGGTTCGGAGTCTCCCATGATGCTTGGGGATTCTAAGAGCGATCTAGAAGATGTGGACTCCTAGGTCCTCCAACCAGTGGGAGCTCTCGAAGGAGAGGCGGGACAGCTCCGTGAAGCCATTCGAAAAGGCTGCACATTGCGTCTGATTGGTCAGGACATTTAGGACTCCACAGCAAGCCAATCAGAACACTTTGTCTCGGTCGCTAAGGCAACGAAGGAGCTATGAATAAATCGTGAATTACTTCCTTTCAGATGAGCCAAGGCGATGATGGAGGTGCATTATCATTAAAGGCAGCAGAATTGATTAGGGTGGGAAGTGCAAATAACCTTCCACAATCATGGATGACTTCAGTTTATCCTTTTATTCATTCATTCACTCAGAATGACAGCAAGGTGGAGGATGGGTTTGGGTTGTGTTTTAACAATTTTCTGCTCATATTTGCCAATTTATCTACATATTCATATTGTAAAGATTTTGTTCCATAGATGTTATTTCCAGTGTAAGATAATATTTTAAAGTCTCCTGTGCTCGTCTCTCCACAGCCATGCAATTTGCAGGAGGTCACATTTAGCTGCTTTAGAGGAACTTACAAACACATGCGTGCACTTGTACAGGAACACCTCCACATATGAGCACTTGGGAGGGAGGGTGAGTTTAAGTATGCACTTTATAGTCCAACTCATTCTGTTGTGATGTACAGCAGCACTGGTCAGTTCCTCTAGAGCCTCCTTGTGGTTGTGTCCTCTTCTTTTGCTTTTAACAACTTATATTTGCAGTGCCACTTATGCAACACATGAGATCCCTGATGGCAAGCCAGTCTGCCTGTGACTTGACCTTTGACCCCTGGCCACCACAGTGTAGCCATCGGGATGTGGTAGGGGGATGTTCCTGTCCTAGAAACAAGACAGTTCCAGGCCCTCAGCATATCTGAAACAGGCAGTGCCGTGGTCAGCACTCTCCCTCCACTCCTCCTTGCTGACAGGCAGCCTCATGTGCTGGATTTTATTCTTTTTTGTCGCTGCGTTTTATTTTCGGTGCCACTTTTCTTTGAATCTGGATGGATTGAATACTGCAGAGGATTAGGGACTCAAGCCTTATGCAGGAAAAGCTGATCTGGAAGAGCACAGATCAGTTGTGTCGGGCCGTCAGTGCCGCCTGAGGGGGAGCTCAGGAGCACATTTTAATTTTTAGGTGCCAAGGTTACACAGACACACACACATGCACACAAAAGATAGAACTTCTGAAAAACAATGCAGACATGCCACTCATTCACTTCGCTCATGAACACAGAGAACAGGTCCTCTTCACCTCACTGTTACCTCTGCTTTATCAGGTTTGATTTCTTTCTTTCCAGTGGAGTTTACATTTTGCTTTGCCTTTTGCGTTTGTCAAGCTTTGGAAACGCACACAGAGGAGTTTAACCCAAATGTAGCTCTAGTTTTTACTGGAGAACAATGCCCATGTTACCATCATCCCTACCCCAATCATCGGGAGACTCGAAGTGCCTTAACCTCCCGGTCTCCCTCCCGTCTCCCCTTGGACACTGTCTCGTCACGTCTCAGATGAGGTATGTCCTCATCTGCTCCACCTGTGACGCTAAACCAAGTGTCTCCTGTGGTCATGTAGAATTGCTGTAGGAGTGCAACAGGGCTTCTTCCTTCCCATTATTCTTAAAACTACTACAGGGAATTTCCTCTGTGTGTTGTGACAAAGGACTGTAGGAATGTAACTGTTGACTCTGTGTGTGCGAATGGGGGAGGTGGGCGTGGAACTTCTACCTAGTAACACAGGGTTTAGGCAACAGGACGGGGTTTTGATGATGGTAAAATGCTGCTTCTTTTCACTCTGCACTCAGACAGAGACACTTTGTAGATAATTCATGCTAGGTAGTTTAAAGGAAGCCACACTCTCACCAACATGTTCTGAAGACATGAGCCTAAACTTGCTTAGAAGATTAGCTCTCAGCTTTAACAGGTCAATGTTTACAATGTAAGGACCTAGGAAGCAGTCATGCAAAATGATTTTCTGTTTGAATCAAGGTGCGATCAATCCGCTGGCTCCTCTGCTCCTCACAGCCCGAGGAGAGGAAAAACACTGCTTTAGCCCTTCCATACTCCCCCACCCCATTTTCCTCTCATTAGATGTGAATGTCACATCGTGCTCTCCAGCACGGTTGCATGTGTGGCAGTAAGTGGTGGTGAAGTTTGTCTTTTCTGCGTGATGGGAAAAAAAAAAAAAGAAGGAATAATCAGCCCCCCATGTTGTTTGCTGTGTAATTTGGTGTCATTAGTGTCACAAACACATGCCCCTTCTCAGTGGCTGGTTATGTGCGATCTGAGAGAGCTGCATGCAGTCTGTGCCAAGTGATTACATGGCCATGGCAACATGAGTTGCATTCAGCCAAGAGTTTTGTAGGTTTGGCCCTCTGCTACATCACCACAAATACTTAAAAAGAGAAGAAAAAAAAGTCTTCAAAACAATCTTATTTTAATCCTGGGATGCAGGGAGGGATGGGTAGGTGCAAGGTTAGGGATTGGCATCTATACGGGTTTTTACTGTCATTCAATTTTGAAAATTCACTTCTGACATCGCAAGATTCTGTAATGCATGTTAAAACTCCATTTTAATTTGTACATCAAAGTTTGATTAAGGGGAAATTTGATATAAAATAAACTGGAATGCACAACCTTTTGCAAATATTGTTTTTACGTATGTCTATATACTGTCGCACTATATAACCATAGACTGTATGTAAAAGATGTAACCTCTCTGAAGTCACCCACTGTTTTGTCCTGCTGTGAAACTTCAAGCTGTCATCTAGGCTCTTAGAAAGCAGATTGGCCAATCTGACAGAAACTGAGGGACACTGCACACTCATTGGCACTTAGCCTAATTTATTGTCTTTGTAGACACTAATGGAACTATAATTCACAAAAATGAACTTCAAGTTGTCTTCAGTAAGACTTGAAACTATAGATTAAGTCCTTAAACTCAACAGGAAACTTTTTACCGAGCAAAGGAGCTAAGAGCCACTTTCACATAAATTTCTATTCAACTGGACTGCTCTTTGGAACTAGAAGAGTCGCCCTCTTTTGGTCATTAGAAAGAATGCAGGTGTATTTCTATGTGCGCTTCACCTTTCAGACCCGGAAGCTATGTCCATCTTTTATATACAGTCCTCAGCATCTTGTGGTCCCCGATAACATCTTATATAGCAGAGTTACAGTTAATTTGTCTACGCAGTGGTTTTTAAAACTTTTGATGCCATTTGTGTATATTGCAGTAACAGCATATGGTCTGCCGGCCTGGACTTGCCTTGTGCCACACCATTTTGGAACTACTGATTTGCAGGGCAGAACAATACAGAACAGGAGCAGTTTCTCTTACATTCTAGAAATCATTGCAGTCTGAACCTAAGTTTGACCTGATGGACCACCCCACTGGATAACTGGTTAAATTATAAACCAGCACAAAAACAAAAATTGCCAAAATAAATCGCCATCTCCTCTTGCTGGTTCTTTAAATTGGGACTAAATCATTAAAACATTTAGAACTCCAATCCTGAAATTAGAATGACTTTACACTTTAATTTATACCTCTTTATGTGTTGAATCTCTCCTCTCTGTTCCCGCTTTAGCCTGCAAACAGAATTACACACACACACACGCGCTACGTCAGCCTGATGAATTCAGCTCTTTTAACTGATCTGGCTTTTGCCACATCGGGGTTTATTAGTTCAACCGGAAGGAATTATGTCTTGTGGCAATCACAAATTGAATTTGCTCCAGCTGACAATGGTGTATGCAGACATCTCTGTGCTCTTGTTCACACTGAAGTCATCCATCTGTGTATCAAAATTTAGGTCCAGCAAACACGCCCGGTTGACCTGACACAGTCCATTAAATTTCATTGTAACTGGAACCATAAAAGCCACTGTCACAAGAACACTCTGGACAGACATCTTGTTTTGCATTCCTTGTCAAACAGCAGGTGAAACCAAAATGAGTAAAAGGTACCTGGCTTAGTAATCAAGCTGCCAATCAGGCCGACTACCTGGCCAGCTGTGCCTGCCACAGCTAAGCCCCGATCCATCTGAATGTCAGGAAATCAGTCCATACATAACACACCCTAACTGTGACAAGCTGTGGTGCATATTATCATGGTCTGTTTCTCTCTATAGTACATGTCTGACACCAGAGTGTGACATTTTGGTTTCATTTTTTCACTTTATTAGTTTCTAATCAGCATGCAGATGGTGTATCAGGTAAAGAGGCTATGCTATCATTCAAACAGTATGTTTGTGAAAGCTCTTTTTATTATAATTGTTTTGTAAAAAGATACAAAAATAGCTTACAGGATGCAAAGTCACATGATATGTGCACTGGAGCATATTTTGGTGTGATCCTAAAACTAAAACGCACACATACAGCTTTACAGAAGTGCTTTAAGTGAATGGGGGGGGGGGTCTCAGAAAAGGATAAGAGGGTTTATATCGATCGGCCGATCAAAGACAAAAATGGCAGTGATATGAGTGTCGGAAACCAAAGTGAGGTGAAACTGTATCAGTGAGGTGTTGCAGCCTGCTGCTCTGGGTGGAGCGACACGACAGTACAGACAGCGATGCCCACTGCTCCGTCCACTCCCGTGGCACTGTGGACATGGCAACTGTTTCCCTTGGCAACCGACCCCAAGAGAGCAGTGCCCCGAGAGACGGCGCTACAGTCTGTCAGAGTCCAGCCGGAAGGACAGGAGAGCTCACCCTGAATGAAATCGGCAAAAAGTTTTAGAGGTAACTTCCAGAAGCCGATTCTCAGATATTTCTGTGATGCTCGTATTCACAGAATTCACCTGATTTTTGTGAGCTGTGATTTCCAACAGTTGGCACTCGAGAGATGGAGCACGGCAGCATATCGCGTGTGATGTGACCCCCTCTCTTTCACCACTGCAGCGCTTCCCATGGCTGTGACGCTGGACGCGAATCAGAGGAGATCTCAAGCTCGGCACATAGATGTGCATCCTAGAGAGGAATCAGCTGAATGTTCACACACAAAGAACTGAGCAAAAGAACTGGAGATCCTGTTGCCAAGCATTAACTGATCCTCCTCACACAAACCAACATGGAGGCAAGCAACTGTACAACTATAATGTAAAACCATTTACGTGGTACAGTGACATTTGAAAACCTGCTTTTTATATCCCATGCTCTATGAAGCAGCTGACAATTTTTGCTCGGCCAGAAGTACATGTTTCCTTTCAGGGTGATTACCATGGGAACAAGCATAACTGGCTAAGATGTTCTAAATGCAGCTGGCTGACATAAAAAAAAAAAAAAAACAGTTTATATACTGCACAATACTTGAGATGCAAGTTTGAATTGCTTCAGCACAACGACAGCCCAATTTTTTTGTGGGGGGTGGAGACCTACAAATGCGAATTAAGCGGGAGGCTGGAGACTAGTGGCTAAACTCATCACAAAGACTGGCAAAGGTGTGCAAAGAGCAATATTCCCTCTTCCAGCTATGAAAAAGTATATCTCTCATTCTGAAGAGCCCTATGTGCACCAGCCAGCAGTTGCCTTCAATTCATAAATAGAAAGTACCATTTTTTTTTTAATGTTTACACTCATTATAGCAATTCCTGGTTTCACTCGTTGCTGAGTTACAGCAGCCAAAATATGAAAAACAACTTCAATAAAATACACTCACTAGCCACTTCATTAGAGACACCAGTTCAACTGCTTGTTAACATAAATATTTAATCAACCAGTGGAAGTGGCAGCGATTTTGTGCATTACATGGTCAGGACGACCTGCTGATGTTCAAATCGAACATCAGAATGGGAAAGAAAGGTGATTTAAGTGACTTTGAATGTGGAATAGCTGTTTGTGCCTGATGGGCAGGTCTGGGTATTTCAGAAACTGCTGAAATACACACAACCACCTCTAGGATTTATACGGAACGATCAGAAAAAGAGAAAATGTCCAGTGAGCAGAAGCGCTCTGGGTGAAAACGTCTCACTGATGCCAGAGGACAGAGAATAGCTAGACTGCTGTTGATAGGAAGGCAGAGCAGACTCTAGATTACTACTCGGCAAGAACAAAGAGCATCTCTGAACGCCCAACAGATGGGTTACAGCAGCAGAAGAGCAGGTGCCACTCCTATCATGTAGAAGCAGGAAGATACTAAAATTCACTCAATAAAATTGGACATAAAAGATTTGAAAAATATTGATAAGTCTAAATTTCTGCTGTTACAATAAGATGGTAGGGTCAGAATATGGTGTAAACAGTGTGAAAGGCATGGATCCATCCTGGAATAACGTGCCAAATGACCTCCACAGTCAGACTGTACCTGCGACTCACCGGTCAGGTGGTGCTGTGGGCCGACACAGTGAGCATCTCGCCCGGACTCGGGACTAGCATGGGCCTGGCACTGTAGGCCGCCTATCACACAGCAGCGGGCCACAGCATACACATCTTTACCTGCTGGGCCACTATGGGCAACGCACTCCATGTGTCGACTGTTCACCTGCAAACAGGGGTGAAGGCTTGTCAGACACTAGTGTCCATCAACTTTAGATCAAAATTATTGTTGCTATTATGGCTGATATAACTGAACTAACAGTGACCGTTTCCCCCACATGAACGCCTTCAGGATCATAACTGCTACAGCCCATCATTTCCTCCCCTTGACGACAGCGACTGATAACCCTGTCAGCGCTTGTGACTCCTGACCTCTGTGACCACACTGACCGACACAGAAGCTCCTCGTCTGCATGCAGAAATAGGCACACATTTGTGAACCACATATGGATACTGTGAGTGTTTGTGTGTGAGAGAGCTAGAGGCATGCGAGTCACTAACTTGGTGCTGTTTTGATAGCAGGAGACAAAGCTGCTACCAGATTTGGAGTAGTGAGACGATGGCTTTCAGACAGAGACAGGAAGTTGATAGTGTTGCTGATGGAATAATGCAGCATCAACTGGAGGATCTGCACTGGTGACGCAATCTGGTTGGATGACAGGATCACTGCTGCTATACCTACATAAAACCAAATTATAAAGGAATTATAGTATGACACATGATCAAGATAGCAATGTGCAAAATGACGTATGCAAAAGCAAATATTCCATTATTCAGGTTTAGCAAAGATAGCTCTATTTGGAGCATACTGTGCATGTCTGTACACTGCATACTTGTGTGCTACCTAAAGCAAGTCTACTGAGCCTACTTGATGATGCCATGCCATGGTTACTGAGAAGGATCTCAATTTTCAGACCAAGTGAAATATTTGTGGCTGCACAAGTTCATACTTTAAAAGCTGTTTTAAGAACTCTCATGCATTCGTTTATCTGCAGGCTAAACACCTTTAAAAATGAAGCCATTCCAGGATTCTCAAATATAAGATGTAATATTGCACGCTACCACGCTTTTCCTGTAGGACAATTATCTACAATATACTATTATATTTTTTTCTATTGTTTATGTGATTTTTTTTTAAGGATCATTGAGTCTGTAATAAAAAAAAAAGATTGAAATACCAACAGAACACACAGATTGCTTTAGTTTTATTATTGTGTAACACCGTGTGTCTGTGTGTGTGAGCGTTTGTGTTTGTGTACCTGCGGCATGTGCAGCAGCCTGTGAGGTTCCACTGTGGGAGGTGAAGCAGGTGCTGCAGTCACTGCTGGCACTAACGATGTCATCGCCGGGTGCAAACAAATCAACGCAGCGGCCGAAGTTAGTGCCACCCGCTCCCTGTGACATGAGCTGGTCCACTGAATTAACTGCCCCCACTGTGATGACCTATACGCACACACACACAAGGTGGTTAAGGTGAGGGTCATGTGCAGGTGGGCCATAATTTGAGTGCTTTTTCAGTATTAAATCACTTCAGGCTCTGAAGCAGGTGAATAGAGACAGGCGTCATCTCTGTAGTTCCCTGCAGCGGCGATGACCACAGCACCGTTAGCCACCTTGTCTCGACAGGCTGTGTTTAGTGAACGGCTGAAGCCACCAGCGAAAGGCAGCAACACAACTACTGCATCCACTGGGCGGGCCAGTAAAGTGGCTCGGATGTATTCCATTCCTGAAGGCGACAGAGAGGGGGACGTTCAAAAACACTCAAGAAAAATGGAAACCCTGACACTGCAGAAGCAGCTGCCTTCGTTTTCCCTTTTAATACAATTAATGAAATCAAAGACTTTCAAACCAGACTAAGAGTTTACAGCCATGAACTTATGTTCTTGAACACGGCTAGGAAAGACAACATGCATGTCATAGGATGAAAAAAAAGAATCTATACTAATTTTTCAGTATTGTAACACACTTTTTTTTTCACTTTTTGGAAAATTTAACCTGTGATCATCCAGTGAGCAGAGACTGAAGGTGGGGTGTCTTTTTGAAAAATCTGGCATTTATTTTTTTTTTGGTTTTTCCAACTGCAGCTTTAAACTGTGTGAGAGAGGCATGACAGTCATAATCTAGGGGAGAATTCTGTTCACTATAGATGATGGTTGTTCTGCCTCTGCCCTCAAAGAACCTATCAACAGCCAAAACATGTGAGCCAATCATGTAGTTGCGCTAACCCAGTTATGACTGTCTTCCCATTTCGATAGAGGCAAATGTCCAGAGATTATAGTCAGAAGAAGAAACCAATGTCTCTAGTTTATGATTAGAAGATGTGAGCATTGCCATGACCCAAGAGGTGACCAAGTGAAATATATTCTCTGTAACACAGAAAACTATTAAAGTACTAGCTAGACAAACCTGGTTCAAGGTACAGTTCCACAGATAGCATCCTACCTGCCAGAGCTCCTGAAATGGTCCCTTTACCCTGACAGTTGAGCACACGGACCAGGTTAACACCGGCCCCTCGAGCAACGCCTGAATCCGATCCACTCACAATACCCGCCATGTGTGTGCCGTGACTGTCACACTGACTGGCCTGTAGTGGAGCGAGGGTTGAGCACGTTATTTAGCTGCAATTCCAAATATACAGGTGTTGCTAAATTGTAATTTTCCTTTGTGTGCGTGTAAGTGTTTAACCTGTCTATGAACTCTGACTCCATCCTCCTCGGGGATGTTACTGAAGTCTGTGATGAGTACTCGTCCTTCAACCTCTCTGTGAGAACTCTGCACACTGCCATCCATCAGATACACCTGCGCCCTCCCTCCATCATCTGCAGAGGACAGATGGCAAATTTGACATATAATTAAAAAATGCCGTTTCTGAGGGAAGAAATTTCAGTGTGATTGCTGTTGGAAAGCTGCACTGCTTGATGGATATCTGACAGCTAAACCGCACAAGTGGCTGAGGTGTAATTTAAAAGGAATGAAGGTCATTTCTAAACCCTCATAAACATTTAGTTCCAGTGACTAATGTTTGGGAAGATTACCAAGAACTGGTTCCTTGAGCCCCTGGTCACCACAGTCTAAGGGCCAGTAAAGTTTTGATAAATTAGACAGATGACTTTTCAAGAAGTGACCGCCTCATACAAAACTGATTTTTAGGCAGAACTTCTTCTTATGTATTGCTGTCTTAAAGTCCCAGATGATTTTGTTATGGGCAGTACTATGTTGCAAGTTTTTAAAAAATTGTAGAAAAGCAGGTAAAATACTAGGATACTTCAGCAATTGGCAGCATGGTATCCCAAACCAACCCCTCAAGTAAGGATAGGTTGGGTGATTAAAAAAATTTAAAAAGCATATCATATGCATCTCTGGAAATGTACTGAAGATCCTTCTCGTTCTGGTAGAAATACTAGCAGAAAAACTGAATTCTTAACACAGCCTGGATATAAAATATGGATGCAGTTAGCACGATGTCACCCACAGGTTGAAGCCTCAGCTTTAGTGTCGATGTTGATCTTTTGTAGCCAGATGTGGGGCGTAGCAGGCAGCTGAGAGCACAACTGTCACAAATAATGTCAGGGCCAGTTATTAAAAATAATAAGAGTAAAATAATAATAATAATAATAAGGCTGCATAAAATCATGTCCGTTTTTACCACATTTTGATCATATATCAGTAGAGAAGCTCAGAGATTCATAGATTATACAGAAGGAGATGTTGCAACAGTTTGATGAGATGGGACTTTCTTGAAAACCTTGGAAAAAACAAAATTCCACAATTCTTTAGCTGTGAGTTTTGACTTCTTCTCCCCCTATGCCAGCACCTATGAGTTCATGAGAAGACTGCAGTGTGTACCTGCAGTGTATAAATGCTACAGAGCTGTGGCGATGTCACCATCGGCATGAGAAGTGACCAGTATGTGGGTCTAATACGGGCCTAACACGGAGGTCTTTGGGAATACTCTCAGTTTTGAAGGCAGCCTCTAATGCCTGTTTGAGAAACTGCAGGTTTCGGCAGTTAAGCGCTGAGATCGCTGCTTCAGTCGTGAATGCCTGTGAATGGAAAGACACAATTTTGCAAGACACACTTTTTGTGGTTTTGTCTCTGTGCACCACTGTAATGGACTTAAAAACAAACAACCAAGATGCGACTGAAGTGCAGACTTTCAGTTTTAATTCAAAGGGTTTAACAAAAAATTTTGCATTAACTTTTTAATAATTACAGCTATTTTTATACAAGGCCCTACATTTGCAGATGCTCAAAATTAACTGGACAAACTAACATAATTTTAAATATCCGGATTGTTTTTAATACTTGGATGAAAATCTTTTGCAGTCAGTGACTGCCTGAAGTGGAGAACCCGTGGGCACCACTGAATGCTGAGTTTCCTCCTTTGAGGTGCTCTGCTTTGCATGGTTGGCAGATGATGTAGTGTGCGCTCAGTTGTAGGTTGTTTCTCTAGTTCTCCATATTTTTTTTCTCTTTCCATCATTTTGGTAAAAGTTAATGTTGGTTCCATTTGTCCAAATAATATTTTCTAGAACTGTGCAGGCCCTTTTTTGATGATATCTGGCCTTCCTGTTCCTGAGTGTGATCAGTGGCTTGCACCTTGTTGTGAACCCTCTGTATTTCCGTTCATGAAGGCATCTCTTGATTGTAGATATTTGCCAGTGATACACCTGCCTCCTCTGTTCTTGATTTGGTTAGACGTTAGGAAGGGTTTTTTCTTAAACATGGAAATAATTCTGTCATTATCCACTTTATCTGTCGTCTCTGTCTTTTTTTGAGCCTTTTGGTGTTGCTGAGCTGGCCGATGCATTCATTCCTTTTTTAAGAATGTACCAGACTGTTGATTTGGGCACTCCTGAGGTTTATGTTGTTTTGGGTTTTTAATTAAACCTAATGATGGCCTCCTTCACTTGGCATTGGCATCTTTTTGGACCTCATATTGAGACTTCCAGTAGATGGCAAATTCAACACTCTGAACCATCCTCATTATTTCTCATGAAATAACAAAGGAACAGACCTCACCTGGCCATGAAACGGCTTGTCAGTCAATTGCCAAATTATGATTGAACCTCTGAAAATGTGTCTATGTATGAACATGGTTCTTAAGTTAATGCTAATTTGTAAAACACCCCCCCCCCCGCCCCCGCCCCGAATTAAAGCTGAGAGTCAATCACACACTGATTCTATGATTTACTGTGGTGGTGCACAGAGGCAAAACTACAAAACTCATATCTTTTCCCAGCAAATTATGGACCTAACTGTAATTAAAATTAATTTGAATTGCATTAAACAACACAGAGATCACCATATAATGATCTCTTCTGTAGCAAGGTTGCCATGGTGATGGTGACCATTGGGTGACTGCTGGGTCATTTCATAGAAATTAAGCTGAGAAGCACCTTTCAATATCAGGCCTATTACGGAAAGATGGCAGTTCCTGTTGCTTGGAGCTTTGTATTATGAGAGAGATGAGATGCGGCTGAATGTGTTGCTGTAGGTTAGGTGTTCATGTTGTCGTAAATGTGAAGAATTGAATGAGAAAAGACACGTTTTCTCCTTTTTTCCTGAACTTTTTAGCACTGGAATCAGTGGGAGGGTTGTATGGCACTACAACCACCCCACTGACCCGTGAGGCTCGTAATGCAAAATGTTCTGTTTGCCTCAGTATTTCTATGTTTTAAAAGAGCACATGTTTCTCTAAATATTCATGAAACTATACGTGTGAAGAGTCAAAGCTGCAGAAGTTATGGGCAGAGGCAAACTCACTGGGAGGTCTGTATGTTCCGTTTTCAGAGAAGTCACCAAATGGCTGCAGTAACCTCTGCAGGTTCCAGGGGGCGCTCTGAGCGAAGATGGATGAGTCTTCCTCTATGTAGTCGACATGAGGAAGCTTCATCACCTGACAGGAGCACAATCAAACTTAACTGTCAGTGGTAATGAAAGATTAACAGGCAGTTGATTGTAAAAACAGGTGTGTGTGTGTGTGTGTGGGGGGGTGATCATCCATCTTTGAAGTCTGCTGCACTGTTTCACATTTTATTTGTGCATTTTTATTTGTAACATGATTAAAAAATGCACAGACAGGAAATGTGGGGCTCTAACTGCTCCACTATCGGGGGACTTATCGGTGACCTTCACTCTCTACAGTAACCACATTCTTCAACACTACATTCATGCCATACAGACTTCCACATTGATACACTTTTAGTGTGTGTGTTTCAGCAAAGTTTCTGATTGTCTTTAGGATGGCGCATTCCTGCAGCTGAATGACTTCAAATGGGCTACTCTATAAAACCTCTTTGTCACATCAACTGCCTGTTTAACCGGCTGACATCTAGTTTGCAGAAAGGAGGGCACAGGGTCGGGGGATCTTTAAATTTTTACTCATTATTTTACAGATTTTAAAATATAAATCAACCCCACAAATACACAGTCCCCTCCCCCCTCATGCTTGGTCCTCCTTTTGCCAACCCAAATATATAATCCTGAAAATGACTCTACTAGTCAACCAAATGTAGTACTGTTTCATTTAACTGAGGCAGAAGCTCATGCACAGGTATATAGAAAGCCATTAATGCATTCAACCCAGGTTTTATTCCTGTATTCTCACCTTATTTTGGTCCAGCTGGACAATTATCCACAGGCTGCATAGACCTCTGCAAGATGCTGCAGTTAGACATTTGACATTATTCCAATCTTTGCTGCTATTAACTCCTCATGTGCCAGTATACAATCTTATTCAAGATTTTCAAAGCTGATTTTTAAAATCATGCCTACTGTAGGTGATCTGTTTAGTCGTTACCTGCTTTCTAGAAGCTCATACACATCTGACAGGATGTCCTGTTCAGGATTTATTAAAAATGTAATCCCTTATGATTTGGCTTTTATTTCCCTTTGTCCAAATACATATTAGGGTACTATCCAAGGCATATCCAGTAAGGTGAAGCAATTACCATGTGAAGGACGTCACTACTCATTTTGACCAGAAAGCCATGCAGTGCTCCAGAGTAGGTCTGCAGGATCTCCACCAAGTATCCTGTCCTGGCTGCTTTGGCTCGCAGCCTCCTGATGGTCCGCTGGAGATGAGACTCATGAGTCCCCTGACGCAATATAACTAGGTACTGTCCAGGAATGCGCCAGGCCACCTGTACAGTACAAAGACCACACCGCACAGGTGACCTTCAAGAGAAATGTAGCATGCGTACAATAAGTTTTATTTTATTTTAAATTTTGTGCGCTGTTCTTAGATAAGACATGAGTAATGTGGTAATAGTAGTGAGCGCACATTTAAATGAACATCTCATATTAGAAGCTTGTTAGGTAAATGTACAAATCAAAGATTGTTTATCGAAATATTTGACTCATTATTTTACCTTATTTGGAACAGTGACAGGTGCTGATGACTTTAGACGCACAAGATGCGCATTAAATGCCTTTGACACAATCACCATGCCATTACCTTGTTGCACCTGAGGAGCTCGGCAGCTGGTTCGGTTCCGGTTTCAGGCTCAGCTTTGTCCTCGTGGATCGGGTCCAGGATCGTCTCGTCGTCCTCGGTGTAGTCCTGTGCGCGCACGGCCAGAGATGCGCACAAACATAAAACCCAGCCAATCCAGGCTGAGGTGCGACGCATTTTTCGCACCTCTTAAACTGTTCCTAGCAAAATGATCAGAAGAACTATTAAATTACACCACTGATGTTTAGGTTTTTTATTTCTGTCTCACTTCTCCTGGTGTGTTTGTGTCTCCAAACAGCCGCGCGCCCTCTCTGTGCGTGGCAGTGAGATAACGCCTCCAACAATCTATTCTGATATTTTGGGGGGAAAAAATCGAACAATTGATTCTTATAATTTAAGGCGGGGACTGATGACGTTTCCGTGGCTCACGCCACCTCTTTTGTATCGAATGATTGTCCTCCGTTTAAAACACCTCTTACTGTGGAGGAGTCATGTTTCATGCCCCCCCCCCCATAACTACCCTGTGATTATTGCATGTCAATCTGAGAAAATGCTTCCTCTCAGTTCAAGTTGATTTGTTAATGCCGTTTTAACATGCGCACTTAATGTGAACAATGCGAGTTGTGCATGAAAGTATGATCAACACATTCTGCGTGACAGGGTGATAATGTTTAATTTTATGGGTTGAATATTTAGTTTTACTGTCTTTATTTTGTTTTTAATTTAATCTGTTGCTGTGCGTATGCACGCAGCACTGCAGAGCGCACCACAAAACTCATACATGTCTATTTAACTCTGACATTGTATCTACTTTTTTTTTGTTTTTTGAACTTGGAACCACTTAAAACAATTTTGAGTTTGGATCATACGTTTCCGTTTAAAAACTGAAGAAAACAAGAAATTATTACGATGCTCAGTATTGAAATTTAGCACTTATTTTTTTAAACGCATAGTCACTTTACTCTTAATGAACTCAGCAAACTGTTACATAATACCCTCTGGGGCTCTGATCTGGAGGAGGTCACATCTGACAAAACGAAGCCCTTGATTATGTCACTGGTTTGGAGTGAGCCGGGGTAGTTTGACACCAAAAGCGCCAGTGCAACATGGTGAAATGAACTCTTTTTTTTAATTTTTTATTTTTTTTACAGCAACATAGAAGCTGCATGTACCAAAATATCCGCTGATCTCACTGCTATGCATTACGTATTCTGGCTCTGTGGAATTATTCTGTGTCGTTTTTGACCAAGACTCCCTTATAGGTTTGTAAAAAGGATATCTAAAAAGATAAGACATGCACAACACTACAAAGTCCTGCTGCCAGTTTCACTTTGTTCTTCGACAGTTGGTGGCGGTAATGTGTCAACAGGCGGTGCAGATAAGCAAACGCTTCTGAAAGGGAATTTATGGAGAACTGGCAGATAGGGATATTGTAAAGAAAGCCACACCAGGTTTCCGTATAGTAGTCTTCTGTAAGACTTCCAGCTATAAAAGAATTGTAATAAGAGGCTAAAAATGTCTTAATTAAATTATTGTATACTGTATGAATGCAGTGCTGCTCCCGAACAGACACACAAACACACTTTCATACAGTAAATAGTGCCATCTTCTGGAGATACTATATAATACTTAATTATCTTTATTAAGCACTTCACAATGACACAAAGGGACACAAAACTGTTGATAGATGATCAGTTGCTTCTATTAGATGTAAAAAACAACAACAAAACAAAAAAAAACAAAAAACCACACACATTCAAACGGCATGTTGTACGAGCGATGCAGTAAAGAGACATAAAAATTCATCAAGGGGGCTCCTCACTATCCTGAGAGCAGTGTGGTACCCAGGAGGAGTCCTCTGATAGTGCTGTCCCTCCCTCAGACCAGGTGCAGACTGGGACAGCTGTGACACTGAGTCTTCAGGGTCTCGGGGAGAAGTCTGATGCTGCTCAACTTTTGGCCACAGAAACCTGGCAGAGCCTCAGTGCATCTAAAATTAAATCAAACGGGGTGGGGGTAGGGTGGGAGGGACAGAAATAGAAGTCTGGTTCCAGTATTTTGTCCTCATTTTCTTACTTTTTTTTTTTTCTTCACTTCAGAGGCAGGGTTTTGCTGAGCGTGCACATCTTTATCTGGCTGCAGAACACTCGTAATTACAAACACTCATGCAGGAGTTGCACAGCACAGCCTCTTTTTCGATTGCTGGCTGGAACAAACGAGGCTCAAGTATTTTAATCAGCATTAATGTTTCTGCCCTCTTGCTTGCAACCTTTTGTCTAGCATCTCTTCTTTTTCCCCTCTATTCCACTTTTCCTACCCTCTCTCCATCGAGCAAAAACACTGAATGATAATAAAATGAGTATCTACAGTGATTTAGTGCAGACCCACAACACCACCACTGTCGCCATGTTCACCCACTACAGGATGGGCACTTAGCATTCTGAGCTACCCTGACAGACCAAAGGGAGTCATTAAGGCCTCAGTCAACACCCACTTGTCTGTGGCCCATTAGGATACAATGTGTGTGTGTGTGTGTGTGTGTGTGTGTTAGGGACAGTACCTTTCATCTTCAGCCACAGCACTCATGACATTTTCTAGGCTTTTCTCCTGAATCACAGGAGCCACAATGACCTAATAAACACACAATCTCCATTACCAAATCTATTTCTTCTTGGCAACAATCACATATTTCTTGTCTCTCTATCTCCCAAACACACACACACATACACACACACTGTATCTACCTTAGGATAGCACTGGCAGAGGCTCCATGCAGTCCCAGCACACACCATAGTGACACCCAAAACGCACATTGTTGCATAAACATGTGGCCGCTCCTGCACCATGATGAAAAGGCCAACTGCCAAGACACAAAGGCCTGCCACTATCAGCCCATAACGATACGGTTTCCCCTCCGCCATCGCACTGCTGCCTGGTTTTAAAGCGAGTGTTTGATAGGCACCTGTCATGCAGAGAGGAACGATTCTGTGCTGGGCAGGGTCAGGGCTTGAAGGTGAGGGTGGAGAAAACTCAGTTAGGGTTCCACTCTGTTGCTTATTACAGCCTGCAGACAGCCTGCTCAGGTCAGGTATACAATTGCAGGTGTGTGCTTGTACCTGGTAAGTCACCTTGCCTCAAGCTGCTGGTAAAATGATTCTCCCAGCTCATCTGCTTTGAAACAGAATTGAGCGTGCATTTTATGCTTGCTTAGATTAGAAATTCTTTTAACTATGTAGACATTTACATTCTCTGTCTTTCTCTTTTTTAAATAAACAAGCTCTTATTTATAAGTGCAACAGCACCCACAGAGAGCCCCGTGGCTAATAATTCACCTGCGTTTATAGTGAAATAACAGCAGCATAAACAAAGCCGAGCGATGAAAAACACTTTCCTGTGAAGGATCTGCTGATGTTGGTTAAGGCACTTTGCTTTGGAATATGCTACAGATACAAAGAGGAGCTGTGCAGCTGTAAAAAAGAAAAAAAAGTTGTGTGTGTAGGAGAGCGCCAGGCAGCCACAGTAGTAGGTCACATAAATTCATGCAGGCCAATAAAATATTCCAATTAGGTGTCAACAGCAGGCTTTTGCAACCAATCTGTTGAAATCAATCCATGAACTTGGTTGTAAAAGTTAAACCTACAAAATGTTGGTCTCAAGAAAGACCTTTAGTACAAAGAGTGAAGCAGTTGTAGTAATCATTTCAATTTCTTTCACAATCAGTCACAACACACATACTTAGGAGACATAAAGGCCAAACTGAGGCCCAGCCTGTAAAAATATTAAGTCTTTAACCAGCTGCAGTCCCTTGCTGTTTTTTTTTTTTCGTCTTGTGTTTGGGATCCATGTGTCTGTCCTAAGGCACCAAAGTGGCCCATTTCAACCAGTTCACTGATAGCACCAGCTGTTCTTTCAAGGTCCTCGTGGAGAACTGCAGACAAAAAAGGCACTGGCATGAATTAAGCATGTCCACCTGAGCTTAAAGCTGCTCGCTGCGCTCCTGGCTCTTCATCACCGCATCGTAGGATGGAGGCGGCTCCATGGTCCATGGCGGAGGGGTGGATGGCATGCTGGGTTCAGGCTCTGGTGACCTGCTGACAGAGTCTGCTGACATCTCCCGACGTATTCTGTCCAGCCTCCTAAATATGCGGAAAAAGACAGGCAGGTCATACTCAAGCTGTTCCCTGTTACTTCAAGTCTTTTCACTATTATTTCACTTTCCACCTGATCATCGTTAACACTAACTTCTCAATAAACATCTCTTCATACATATTTTTATCAAATATCATAAATATATATTTTTATACTTTACAGATGCTCTTCATCTCACATCTTTTTCCAGTAATGCATTTATACTACAAGCGTCCACAATTCCTTTTGGAAAATGCATTATGTAGATAACATTCCTGTTTGTAGAAGCCCGTATTCTTTAATCCCTCCAGCTGTACACTGTCACAGTGAAACATTATTTCACTTTTAGAAATACTTATCAGTCTGAGTTCTGTCAGTGTCTGGAGGGAGAAAAAGCCAGAGAAAACTCTGCTCTTGGCATTTCTCCTTCACAGACAAAGACCAGACTATACCTTGTTTAAATTTGCAAGCTATCATAGATTACAGCAGACAGTGCCAAGGGGAGTCAGTTCTCCGCATGCACGTGTTCGCTGTTTTCGCCATGACCTACTTCGAAAATCAGCACATAGTCAGAGAATCTGTTGCTTTCCAAATCTCGGCATGTCAGACTGCACTCTACAGCTAACACAAAGAGATCTGTTCAACAAAAAGACACTCGTCCTGTGTTCTGGCATTTGTCTGGAAGTGTGCTCGTTTGTTTCCAGCGGCGCAGGGGAAGTCTGAAAAGCGGCAGGATTACAGGAAAAGAGAGGTTTCCTGTTTCCTGAGATAACTCAGTAACTACTCAACAGACTGACACAAAATCTGGTGCAGACATAAATAGCAACCAAAGGATGGATTGTAACAACTTTGCTTTTCCTCTTTAGCACCACCGTAAGGACCACTTGTGGTTTTGAGATAGATATTGTGACAAAAAATTGGACATTTTACCACAAAATTTGATGCACACATGCCTCTGGTTATCATCAGACCCGAATCATTCGGCAAACTCTTGGTTCCTACAAAACTAATGACAACACTGTTATTTAAGACGGTCGACATGTTACACATACCTGCTGACTAAAAGCATGATAAGCATGCTGACGCTGAAACCCAGCACAGCCTCACTGAGCTGCTACGGCTGTAGATTTTTAGTCTTGTTGACACTGACGCTGTCACATGTTGCATGGGTGTTTTTTTTTTTAAATCTTTATTAGAGGCCCCCCAAAAAAGTGAAATTATAAGTGTTTTGTGCACAACAAACAAGAGTATGTTTTGTCCTCTTTGCTCTCTTTATTCCTAATTTATCGTCACTAATGGGACTCTTACCGGAAACCATTGCTCCAGGATATCCCACACATTTTTTTTCTTTTTTTTATAAATCATAACCCCACAGAAGAACATCTGTGTCTAAAAGACTGTGAGCTCTCCTTGCACAGATTTTGTGCATGTATGTACCTTTGTATGGCCAGAGCCTGCTGTGGGCTGAAGCGTGTTCCCGTGCGTGGGTGCAGCAGAAAGTGTCCCGGCACTGCAATCTGAAGATTCTTCATGGCCATGCAGAGCCCACTGACCAGCAGGCCTATGCCTCCCAATCCCAGGAACAGCCCGAGTCCAAAGAGCAGGCCTGGCGGGTGGGTCCCCGCACCAAGGGCCATGACCCCCCCAGCAGTCATCAGCAGCACGCCCAGACAAAGCAGCGTGCCCTGGTGGACCGACATCTCTAGAGCTTCTGCGTTCAAGCTGTTTACTTTTTCCAGCTACAGCTGTACCTTTACTTCAACCGCAACCTGTCTGAAGAGAGAGAAACAAAAAAGCTCAGATTCCAAGACCACAAAACACAAAAGCAACAATGTGTGTGGAAGTGCGGGGGTAATCTACACAGATACCGCAGTAAAAATGAAAGCGACTTGAGGAGGAAACAGCAGGACTGTGTGCAACATGTAAATAATCTCTGCGTGCGTCTGTGCTCGTAATAAACATTGATCCACTCTCTACCTGATAGGACGCCGCGGTGAGATGTTCAGCTAATGCGTGGACTGAAAGCTTGACCATCACTCTTCTCCTTGCCATCAACTTTAACTGTCCCTATGATGCATATGTGGCTAAATAAAATCTGGGGAAAACAATCTATCCGATTCAGTCCGTCAATCCTGCGTATCCGCCGCGCCTCTCTCATGATGTGCTCCTCTGCCTCTCTGCTTTCTTTCTCCGCAGAAGAAGCATATCCGGTTTTTAAGGGTGGGGGGTACGATTACGGCACCGAAAATCTGTTGGATAGCATTTGATCTCGCATGTGTGACGGGTACTGTGTGGTTTTCATCTGGCCCCAGCGCAACCAGCAGCAGCAGAGACGTGCGCTGTGAGGAAGTGTTTTCCCCCCGCCCTCCCCACTAGGAAGGGTTTCAGTGACGAGGAATGGAGGGCAGGGCGTCCACAGGGTCTGAACATTGTCACTTAACCTCTGTTTGAGCAAGCTGTTCGCACAGACAGAGAGAGAGAGTTATAGCCTCTCTTATACGTGAACTGCTAAACTCTGCGTAAAACCAGAGAGGTATTAAGCTCCGAAGAGCCGCTGGGTGTGAAGCAGGATGATCCCAGCCTATAGGTGAAGTACAGGCTGATCGGAGAGGAAATGACCGGCTTAGCATTAATGTATTGATTCCGGAAAAAAAGAAAAAGAAAAAAGCAGCTCCATAACGCACGTCTGTGTATAGTAATCGCTCCATTACTGATCATCTTGCATCCGACTTCTTGCCCAAAACACAAAGTCCACAGTAAGCCTCAAACAGAATTTCTTCTAAAAAAGGGATGTCAAACATGCAGCTCAGGGGCCAGAAACGGACCGCCCAAAAGGACCGATTTGGCCCACTGGTTTTGCAAAGCCTCAAAACAGGGCGTGATAATGAGTGGGAAAGTGGGGCTGACTACCCAGGAGGGACTCTTGCAAGCCTAGAATGAAAAGTTTGGAAAAGTTTTTTTATTTTAATTGCCTGAATAAATCAGCAGGGTGACTGAAATTTGATTAAAAAATACATATGACAGTGGTTTAGTCCACCCTGCAGACTCTCCTTTACAGCAGAGCTAATTTATTCTATCTGGGTGATTGCTAACGCACACTGTGTTACACTATTCTCTCACCCATGTAAATCATTGAATTCAAGTGTTCCAATCACTTCCATGGCCACAGGTGTATAAAACCAAACACCTAGGCATGCAGACTGCTTCTACAAACGTTTGTCTCAGGAGCTCAGTGAATTCCAGCATGGTACCGTGATAGGATGCCACCTGTGCAACAAGTCCAGCAGCAATCGAGGGAAATCAGATGTTAAGAAATTTCTTTCAAAACAAAAGTGAACAGGGCACAGCTAGCAGGTAACGAATGGTTTAGCTATCAGCAGTTGTTAAAGACACTGGGCCAATCTCAGATGTGACACTACATCTTATTATACAGTTGCCTGGTACAGCTAAATTCCATAAAACGCACAGTCCTTAATTTCAGAAACAGCCAAATAGTGTCAACTAAAAGTTGTTCCAAGCAATCATTTGCATTAATAGCAGTTTCAGCTGCAAGCTCAGCAACACTAACATCAAGCAGCATTAAGATGATGATGATGGACCAGTGGTTCTCAGCCAGAATGCTGTAATGTAAGGTACATTTACAAACTGTTTTGGTGCAAATGAGACAAATGAGACAGTATTTTGGGAAGGCCACGTAAATGATTTATGCATCATTGTGTGCTTACATGTCCAAAACTGTTATGCTTTTGTTTAGTCATTGTCCAGCAGGGCAGCAGTACTGTCTTAAATCCCATCATCTTTTCACTTTAATTAGAAAACCAAACATCTGTGACTGTCCGTTTTTTTATTAAACAAAGTTGAAATCACATTCTCACAGAGACTGAAATCCCTGTACAATTCTCTTTTAAATTGTCTTTTCCAAGCACATAGCAGATACATGCATATTCAGAGGTAAACAAATAGTTTAGAGCTACATGGTGAGCTGTCCATAATCCCGTGAATCTTGTGAGCCGAAGCCAGTTTTGCAGTGTAGAACTGCTCATATGCTGCTGTAGTTTTTAATATGATAAACTGTGAAAAATAAATGAAGAGCAATCTGATATATGGCAGACAATCAAGGACAGGAAGAAAAATCCAGTGCTTGTACAAATTTTATGATAGAATGAAAATGAATTTGCAGAAGCTAAAGGCATGTGTCAGCAAAACGTAATGATCAACATGTCAGTTTTGTTTATTTAATCATCTTTGATTAACATTACATCAACTCAGCAGTTTGCTTTTTTCTGCTTGTGAGTTTTGAACTGTTCGAAGTCTCCTTTTCACAACTTCCTTCTTTAACTTTTCATCTTGTTTTAAAAACAAAAAAGTATATAAAGGTATTTGTGTTGATCCACTCCTCATTTCTTTAAAGTTGTAGATTCCAAGCAGCACCTGAATGTTGCATGATTAAAGAGAAACAAGTTCAAGGCCGGTAGAAGTTGATTCCCATGTTGCAATGTATTACAACAGAGATCTCTAAGGAAGAAAGACCATATTAAAATGTTTTTTTTTTAAATGCAAAAGCAATTTTATGGGCACAATAGGTCAATTTGTAGGATTTAAACCCAGGCAGCTTTGCCAGTGAGCTAGCAGTGGAAAAAACTCATATGGTCAGATGAGTCATCGTTCCCCTGCTTTCATTGAGCTGATGAGTACATGTGTGGCACACAAACTGAAGGATTTCATGTTGCTATTCCCGGAGAACATCAGCATTGTTTGAAAGCCACAAACCCCATCCCACAGAGGAGGATTATCCAGTTCTCAAGATCAGTCCAACAGAAATTTAAAGAAAAAATGATGAATACAGCAGTAACTGTGTCCCTGAACATTGTGGGGTTTTCAAGTCTCCATAGCACTTGATGTGTCTGGTGCAGGTTAGCTTAGCATTAAGGCTTGAACTCACTGTGTGCAGACACAAAATACCCCCCCCCATAAAACCATGATTTGTTTAATTTGTGTATAAATTGACTCAACAAAATAAAAGGAGTCATAACCCCTGGTGGATTTTATCACATTTGGACAGTGGTAGTGAGACTTGCTATGCCGTATGGTTTGGAGACGGTAGCACTAACAAAAAGACAGGAGGCCAAGCTGGAGGTGGCAGAGTTGAAGATGCTCAGATTTTCATGGGGAGCAGTTTGGAGACAAAGTTAGAGAGGCAAAGATTCAGGGAGGAGGACATGCAGAGGGTTGGTGTGGCAGAGAAGGATGCTGGGGATAGCGTAAGATTGAGGCAGATAATCTGCTGTGGCAACCCATAAAGAGACCAACTGAAAGAAGAAGAGGATAGCGGCATGCTAAGCAAAGCTCACTGTTTCCTGACTGACTGACACTCACTAAGACATGCTGGATGTTAGCATGCACATCCAAGGTGTTGCTGCAGCTTCGCATGTCAGTGAGAGCACCATCTCTGATCTTATTGTTGTCGGTGGAAATCTGACTGGACAGAGGTATGGCTGAAGTGCTCCAACCAGTACTTGTGTCATTCTTGCTGCAGCACCCCGCCCTGCAGCTGTTTCAGAAGGACAGTGCCCGCCCCCACACTGCCAGAGTAGCACAGGCCTTTCTGCATCAGGAGTACTTCCTTGGCCAGCATTTAGCCCTGATAGGTCTCTTATTGAACATGACCAGGACATGTTGGATTGACATGTTCAAAAGAAGTACCAGTGACAACTGCACAGTTGCAGACTGCCCTCATCCAGGAATGTAGAGCAATTCCTCAGCAACAGATGCAGACATTTGGGCAGTCCATGCACAGATGGGTGACTGCTTGGATCACGTCAAGTGGACCTGGTATTAAACATCTTGTATATACATATATTAGTGTGGATTTTAAAATTGGCCTAAAAATCTATTTAAAACATAAACTTGCATTTCTTTTTTCTTTCTTTCTTTTTTCTTTTTTGATAAGATATATGATATGCCTTTGTGCTTTGATCAGATAAGGATGAATTTGGTACCTTTAATTTGATCATAGACTGCAGGTTGTACCCTGCCTCTCGCCCTATGGCAGCTGGGACAGCAACCCTGAACCAAGTAAGTGCAAGAAAATGGATGGATGGATGGATGGATGGATGGATGGATGGATACATTTAATCATATGGCAGCACAGTGGTGCATAACATAGGTCCTGGTGCCTTTTCATGTGGAGTTTGCATCTTCTTCCTGTGCCTCCCTGTGTGGGTTTTCTTCTGGTACTCCAGTTTCCTCCCACAGAGCAAAGACTGAGAAGGCATGTTAGCTTAATTAACTATTCTAAATTGACTGTTCGTGTCAATATCAGTTTGAATGATTGTCTCTCTGTGCTACCCCTTTTCTTGTCCCAACACAACCAGAATAGGCTCTAGTCCCTCTGTGACCCTGGATTTGATGAGCAGTTAAAGCTTAAAGTTATTATTATTAGGGGTGGGGATAACCAGATCCTGTGTGGGTGTTAGGCTTCACCGCTGATAATTCAAGTCACTGAATTGGAGCTCTCTGTTTGTGGTGTCTGTGCCTTTTGGAGCATTTTTAATGCAATTATCAGATTACATGGCTTGCTGTGCTTGTGTACTGAAATTGAGGCTTCAAAATAGGACTTTGTAAACCAATGCGTGATATCCATTTAGCCCCTTTTACACATGGTTGCAACCTTAACATCATCACATAACTGAAATTACAGGAAACTTGATGAAAGCATGCTAAGACCAAGAAAGACCCATGCTTCAAGTGAGTAATAAAGTTTGTTACTGTGAAAAGACAACTACAGCATACTCTGAGTAAAATCCCCAGTCTCAGAATAACCCAGCATCACACCTCAAAGCTGATCTCTCTTGATTGTCCAAACAGGGGCTCTGTTGCCAGGTGTGTGTCTGAGTATGCACGCCGCAGGTGTGTGGAGCTGCATGTTGTCTTGATGGCGACCTCATATGGAGGCGGGGGTCCCAACCACGGAGGAGGGTGAGGCGTTGGACTGAAACCACCAGAGTCCATGTTCATGGGGGGGTAGTCAAAATCTTCACCCCGAGCAACATGCCTGTGACGTTCCATCGTCCTACATTCAGAGAAAGTAAGAAATTGTGTGAGAACAGTCATGTGTAATCACAAGCTCATATGTACTACCGGGTTCTGAGGTATCGGGAGTTGTAGAGATGATATGCAAGAGTGAAGATGGAGTCACACTCTGTCTGTAGTCCTCCTTCCTGCCAAATAGAGGAATTGGTTGTCCTAAGGTATAGGCCTAATTGACTGTAACCATGAGTCTTGCACATGCTGGGTTTCTTTTCTGTTATTTCACCAGCTTATTTCACTAACCACCTCTAATCAAACAGCAGCAGCAAGCTGACTGTCTTTAGATCACCAGAGGGCTTGATCCTGAATCACACTTGGTTAAAGTGAATAGTATCATTTTCTGCAATAAAGGAATAGTGTGACCTTTTACACGGCACGTGCAAGTGGTTCTACTTGCAGAGAGACAGTAAAGATTAGAATATAAACATCACTCTCATGTCTAAGTGTAATCTTAGCTGTTTAGTTTACCATAAATGCCTAATAAACAAGTAATTGCCTGGCATAGCCCACCATAGTCAACTGTAGCTGCCATGTTCATTCATCAGAGTGCAAACAAGGTACTTATATTGATCAGACAGTAAAACTACTGTTTTTATCCACTGGCATAGCTTGGTGGATTAAGAAATTACATTCCCCATGGGTCCAGCTTAGCATTAGCAGAGTTTCTCTTGGGATGTTTTGTGGTGTCTGGCACTGAGGCAGTGGATCCTTTGCAACTTGATAATTATGGGTTGGGGTTTTAGTGGATTGGGCTTCTTCTGGCCCACCCCTTGGATGCTCAAGATCTAGATCTGAGAAGTTTGGAGGCCAATGCCAAGGCATTGCCGTAGGACTCAAGGAGCACTGTCCTGTATCCTAGGTGAAATACTGCTATTTGTAAATTCTGTTGCTTGTTTTACAATGTTTAGTTGGTTGGAACATGATGAACACCCACAGGAATCAGAGGACTTAAGGTTTCCCACCGCAACACTGCATCGAGATGATCAATGCTATGCATTTCAGCTTCCAGTGGTTTTAATGTTGTGGCTGCTACACGTATACACCAGAATCTGGCTGAGCAGTCATGTGTGCAAATATGTGAATAAGTTAAATACAGGCAGAAAACAAATCACAGGACTCCTATTTTTTTTAAGCTCTGTAGAAGTATCAGAAATTTTAGTGACTGTTTTTTATACACAGCCAAGTCATGAGACAGCCTAGCTGTAATCATCGTGTTCAGTCTTCATGGCTAAATTGATCATCTCTAGGTTGTAAAGTCACATTTAACAACAGAAACCAGAGTCTCAATCTTCTTATCTAAAGACCCCGAAAACAAAAAGTCTATTTCTTTTCATTTGTAGTGACTTTGTTTAGATAACTGTCTATCTTGCCTTTATAAAGATAAATAACCGGGTGTCTTGCAAGGTTGTGAAGAGCCTGCGAAATACGAGATGTCATTTCTTTATCTTCAGATTTACAGATCCTCGCCTGTGCTTTTTGGCTAAAATAAACGACTAAAAGGGTGTGTCTAGAAAAGAGGCTGTCATTGTATTTAAGCCTTTTTGTATTTCTGTGAATGAATGTCTCTGTCTAAAAAAGACAGATGATTGGAAACTGGACAACACAGCAAAGCAGACAGTAAAACTGTTTTGTGATAAATAAAAAAAAATCTGCTCTTTTTTGTTCAGGAAATCTGTTATGAATAGTTGGACTCCTATTTTCTAGTTTCTGACAACAAGATTAACAAAAACAGGTTTAGTTATACAAACTGAGCTTATTTTTCCTTCACCCACCTGGGCAGAAACACTGACTGGGACTCTGGGAACCGGTTTCCTGGGGGAGTGAAGAAGGCTTGGCCGGGGTAGTTGGTGTACTCGTACGGATAATGCGGGCACTCCTGGTCATACTCTCTGTGGTTGTAGTTAACAGCACTTTTGCTGTTCATAGCCCAAAATAACCCAAGGATAAGCATGACCACCCCCAGGACCACACAGCAGAGAGAGAAAGCCTGCAGGCGGCTCTGGTATGAAGCTAGGAAGGCTGTGGACCCACCAGTCACAATGAGGAAGGCTCCGGTGAAGATTGCTCCATGATGCAGGGAAGGCATCCTTCTCCAGGACTGGCAACTGTTTCTGAGGTTACCGTGTGGCTATGACTAGCTGATTAGTGTCACTCACATATAAACAGTCTCACAGAGTGTGTTCCCCATGCGCTCTGACAGTGACCAGGCATCCAGATAATTTACTCCACAATTCCAGAAATCCTGTGACAGGGAATTCCTCCGAAATCTTACTCTTTTGATCCCGCCATTTCCATCTCCATTACTGATAAAATACTCCTGATCATTCACCATGCGTGTTAGTTTTTGCTCTGTGGGTCTCCAGCGGCGGAAAAGTCCTAAAAGTGACAGTTTGTTGAAAAATAAAGAGAAATAAAATGCAGAATGCTTTGATGCGCATCAGACTAATGTTGAGTAGCTGTGTGTTTATCATCAAGGCAGATGGACGAGAGAGCGGCCGAGCCCATTAAGAAATCTTTACTGGCGCCCCACCCTCCCTCTGTCTAATGTGTCTGAAGGGTACCGCTTTAGCCCTGTGGTGTGTGTGTGTGTGTGTGTGTGTGTGTGTGTGTGTGCGCGCGTGCATGTGCATGTGTGTGAGGAAGATGTAGAGAGAGAGCAAGAGAGAGAGAATGAGTGTGTCAAAGCCACTTCTGTGAACATAAATGGACACACTAGATGTAAAATAGACACAAGTTCTTTCCCATATCCTTTAATAAAACATGCTTACCACACAGTTTGATGCAAAATATACTGACTTTGTTATAGAGTTAATTACTATATATGCCAGTACCAATTTGAACTCCCTTTTACTTTCAGAGCTGCCTTTAATTGTTCGCAGCATAGATTCAGCCAGGTGCGGGAAACCTTCCTCAGAGATTTTGGACCATATTGACACAACAGCATCACACAGCTGCTGCAGATTTGTTAGCTGCACATCCATGATAGGAATCTCCTGTTCCACCACATCCCAAAGGTGCCCTATTGGATTGAGATCCGGTGACAGTGGAGGCTATTTGAGCACTGAACTCACTGTCATGTTCAAGAACCCAGTCTGAGACAGTTTTTGTGACATGACATGTTATCCTGCTGGAAGCAGCCATCAGAAGATGGGTACACTGTGGCCATAAAGGGATGGACATAGTCAGCACCCATACTCAGATAGGGTGTATTTAAGCAATGCTGAGTTGGTACTAAGAGACCCAAAGTGTGCCTAGAAAATATCCCCCACACCATTACCAATGAAAATTTTGGAATCTTGAGCTCTTCCACATCTAGATCCACCTCCTGTCTTCCACTTAAGCTAGCTTTCTCTGATTGGCTGTCCCTCAGAGACAGAAGGTTTGAACAGCAGGTAGGCGGGGCTTCTGTGCTCATAGAGTTGTATGCTTGATATGACCAAATTAAGGCTGTCTTTTCTGAATGACAAAAACTGTATGAGACTGAGCGTCTACAGTTCAGTTAGCTTCTGAACTTCTTTTTAAGCTCTACTTTTTTTAGCTTCAAATTTTATTTTAAGCTATGAACCATGGTGACCTCATAGGTAAAAACCTGTTAGAATGTATTTAGACATTGTGAAGCTTTTAGCTTAAAAGAAGATTTCAGCTTCCTAACTTTTACTATTAGGAGTAAAGACAAAGTCATCCAGAAGAGCTCACTAATGTCTATCCTGGACCGAAGGAGTGGGCACCCAAATAAACACGTAGATAATTAACCAGTTCTTTAATAAAAGAAGGGGAGAACAACTTTTGTACTAAAACTGACCAACAGCCAAGTATGTAATTGGGGGCTGGTTAATGATCATAATAATGATAAACAAAGAGTTGATGAGTGATGGTGTAAGATCATGTCTGCCTCTATTTGTGCATTAAATATGATAAAGTTCACTTCTGCAAGAAACTGCGGCAATTAATTTAAACTGCCAGCGTTAAACTACAGGCTTTAATTTGTGATACTGTTTAAATTAAGTGCTGTAACACAGCCATGAGGATAGGGTGCATGGTGTGACAGCCTGCGTGCACCGTGATTGGTTAAACAGCAGAGAGGCTACATTTCTGGTATTCCAAACCACCTACTTGGTCGACCAATCAACTTAAAGCTTAGACGACAGGTTCCGCCCTTTTGCTAGTATCGTCCAATCATTGTTAAGCAGGGGCGGGACTGGCCCACTACCTATCCGCGCTCACCTATCCCAGAGAAGGGGGTGATCAGAAATCGAGTTTTTGGGGTTGGTGCAATCAATAAAGAGTTCACCAAAGCGCTCCGGCCCCAGCTGAGAGGGTAAACAGATATCTGTAGTTTGGAAGCGGAGCAGACTGAGTTCCGATCTGCCCGGATACGATGGATCCGCTGTTGTATTTAGGAGCGTTGGTGGTTTTATTCCTGATCTGGATCAAAGTCAAAGGTCTCGAATACGTGATGGTTCACCAGAGGTGGATATTTGTGTGTTTGTTCTTGTTGCCGCTCTCCGTTATATTTGATGTGTATTACTATGCGAGGGCATGGCTCATTTTCAAGATGTGCTCTGCGCCCAAACTGCACGACCAGCGCGTGCGAGACATCCAGCGACAGGTGAGCGTCTCAGCGTGTCTGTGGGAACAGGTGTCACAGCTGTACTCTGATTTTCATTACTAAAAAAATTAATAATGCTTGTGCACGAAGCTTTATTTCTACTACAACTCACTGTTCTGTCATATTGCAGAATAATCTCTTTCAGTTTGTGCCACCACGACTTCAGTAACAACGACAATCAAATTCCTGCTCATAAAGTTTCACCTGTTGTTTGCAGTGAATCATGAGTAGTGAAAAACTTTAACTGGCTAATTATGATTCAAATAGGATAATAATTAGATTGTGTGTGTGTGTGTGTATAATATGTGAAGCAACTTTGTAAACAGTGGTGTTGCTTTACTTCTACTTGGCTCAGTTAAATCCAATCAATTATTGCAGAAGTTTTGTTTTTATTTATTAAATCGTTCTTATGCAGCCAGACTATATATGGTACCATGTATGCATCTAGTATTTAATTATAAACTGATCACTCAATAGCTGCATCACTAAAAAGATTTAGTAAAACATTAGAGGAAGTTTGTGCAAAGCACTCCATGGTTCTTTTTCATCCCCTTGCCATGCAGATAATTTAGGTTTTTCATATACTGTAACTTATCTTACAAAAAATGTCCTCCAAAAGGTTCAAATGAACTGTGTAAAAATAGTAAATAATCTATTAAACATTGTTTATCTACTGTCACCTTATGGATAATGACCAGTTCATGTCATACGTCACAAACTCTGATGACACATTTCAGGTGCGCGAGTGGAGAAAGGAGGGTGGCAAGACCTATATGTGTACAGGTCGCCCCGGCTGGCTCACCGTTTCTCTCAGAGTGGGCAAGTACAAGAAAACACATAAGAACATCATGATCAACATGATGGACATTCTGGAGGTGGACACAAAGAGGCAGGTACGAGTGGGCAACAAACACAGTGTTTCATATTTGTGAACTCAATCAAAATTGCTATTAACTGATGAAGCAGCATTAACTGGGCGCAGTTACATCAGGTTCACCAGTTACTGAGCCATTGTTGTGAGTCATCCTTGACTTTAAGAGTGTTAAATCTAAATAGAATGGAACCATCATTAAAGTTTTTCTTGCTTATCCAGATATTACTTTTAATTCACTCATTGTGTCACCCAAGAGATCCCCGATTTGAGACCGGGAGGAGGCAGAAATTCCTGGTAGGCTCGCAGCAGGAAGGACATCCTTCTTCAAAATCTGCCAAATCAATTATATGCTGTGTATTACTATGTGACACTTTATAAATAGGGGAGCAGCCAAAAGAAGCTAATAGTAGTATCTGCGTACAAATCATAACACAAACGACAATGCACAGCAACAAATGAGATTTAAGACAAATTAAAGCCAAGTCTCGAGATCACTTCATACCTGAGACCTAATTACAAGCGGAAAACATTTCTGCAAATTAGGGCCAGCGACTGAAAATGAGCCATCATCTTTAAGTCTCTGAGGTGGAGTGAGCAGTTCAGAAATGTCCATGTAGTCCATGCAGCGCTAAAATATTAAAACAGTGGTGGAATCAAACAGTTCGTACAGGGAACCTTTAGCACCACTATTAGATAAAATGTTATATTTGTCCAGTACTGAGGTTTAATGTAATATATTGCTGTTAACCACTGCTAGACTGCTTGCAAGTTTTATTCTTATTTTTTATTTTAATAATTTTTTTTTTTTTTTTGCATTAAAAGCCTGTTTGTGTTGTTTTGTCCATGGTTTCTGTCGCCTGTGACTACTGAGACCTTGAAAACACAGGGACACGGCTGCAGCAGTAGTTGGATCAGCACCATAAATTATCTAACAAATCATAACACCACCTTACTTGTTTCTACCCCTATTGGACAACAGTGTTAATGTTACACTCTCTAATTGCAGCATGCATGGTTAAAATCGTTGCCCTCATTCTCACCATCTTCCCTGTTTAACTGTCAAATAAAGACAAGAAAAGGTGTGATCAGGATGAACAAGATTAGAAATGAGTATATTAGAGGGACAGCTCATATTGAACGGTTTGGAGACCTAAGATGGTTTGGATATGTGCAGAGGAGGGATATATTGGGCAAAGGATGTTTAATATGGAGCTGCCAGGCAGGTGGAAAGGAGGAAGACCACAGGGAAGATCCATGGATATAGTGAAGGAGGATATGCAGAGGGCTGGTGTGGCAGAGGAGGATGCTGGGGATAGGGTGAGATGGAGGTAGATGATCTGCTGTGACGACCCCTGAAGAGAGCAGTTGAAGAAGAAGAGTCTGCTGGTGGATTGTTACTTAGAGGGATGTTTGTTTTTTAGGTGGTGAGAGTCGAACCACTGGCCAACATGGGTCAAGTCACTGCTCTCCTCAACTCCATTGGCTGGACATTGCCAGTGCTGCCAGAGCTGGATGACCTTACTGTGGGTATGTTGTGCCTTATTTTCATTGGAATCAGGGAGAGGAATGATCTGTGGGTTTTGGAAATAGAGAGATAGACCAGACTGGTTCTTACTGGCTTTTCTACTCTACATCAACACTCAGAGCACTTTATACAGCATGTGTCATTCACACACACACACACATTCACACTCCGATGACGAACACATCGGCGCAACTTCGGGTTCGGTATTTTGCCCAAGGATACTTCGGCATGCAGACTGGAGCAGCCAGGGATCAAACCACCAAACCATTTAACTCCAAAGCCAGACTTAGATGACCAGATCTACCTCCTGAGCCACAGCTACCCCTGAGATGAACTGGTGATGTCCACACTGATTTCACTGATGTAAATCCTGCATTTCCTCCATCAGTCACTGTATCCTGTTTAGAGCCCCGACGACTTTTCTAATCACGTTAGAGGACTGATGTTGTAGCTCAAAAGATGAAACTGGGAGGAAATGGCTGCAGTGTTGGAAGCACCCCTGGATTAGGTTTCATAATGGATTTCCTGATGTTATAAACTACGCATCAACAGCCTAATGTTTTCCAATCAGGCCGCGGTACATTCATTTATCCTCATGTCCACACCGGCACAGACACACACACACACACACACTCACAGCAGGCACATGTTCCTGTCTCCTCGTGTGTTTGCCTGCTGTTGTTTCCACCCGGGTAGAAATTAAATTACTAAAGAACATTTTTGATTCCCTCTCCACTCTTAGGTGGGTTGGTGATGGGTACAGGCATCGAGTCATCGTCCCACATTTATGGGCTGTTTCAGCACATCTGTGTTGCCTATGAAGTGATTCTAGCTGATGGCAGTTTAGTACGCTGCACAGAGGTGAGTATTGATTTTGTGTGATGTGTGCAGTTGATGCATTTCTGAGTCCCGAAGCATAAATAATATGACCATATGTGGCCATTAATGGGTACTCACTGTTTCTCTTGTGTGTGTGTGTGTGTGTGTGTGTGTGTGTGTGTGTGTGTGTGTGTGTGTGTGTGTGTGTGTGTGTGCGTGCAGTAAAAATTAAACATTTGGTTGATATTTTTCTTTCGGGTAGCTGGTCCCCTGCACCCCCTTACTAACGACTTCACACAGAGTGAGAAAGACGGCTCAGTACTTTTGGTCTATAACCATTATGTAGTCCATTATTTCTCTCATTCCAGTCACAGCAATTATGACTCTATAACTGCCTATTTTTACAATCTGACAATTTGATCAGACAAATACATTGTGACCCGAGCCCCAGTGTGGTTTATCACAGTTGCGTGTTGCTTTTTTTCCACCCAAAAATCAGACAGCGTGATCTTTTTGAGAAGATAAAGTGGCCGCTACTGTGACGTGTGTGAGAGCATTTGAGAGAAATATCCTGTCAGGAACACTAGCTGGGACCACAGTCGTCTGCAAAAGAGTGCCACACATGTGTACATTTATTTCTTCTTCAAATAGGAGGAGAACTCGGATCTTTTCCATGCCATCCCATGGTCCTGTGGTACTCTGGGGTTCCTAGTTGCTGCTGAGATTAAAATAGTCCCAGCTAAGCCTTGGGTGAAGCTGCGCTATGAGCCAGTCAGACGGCTGGAGGACATCTGTAAACGCTTCACTGAAGCTTCAGAGAACAAGCAGAACACGTTTGTTGAAGGGATCCAGTATACTCTGGATAGTGCTGTTATCATGACAGGAACCATGACTGACCACGCAGAGCCTGACAAGGTAAGCCATCTTTGACTGTTCTCGCAGATTAGTTTTCATTTGTTTGATCATATTAACCTCCCTGTTTCCTCTCCAACATCAGATTAACAGAACCGGTCTGCACTTTAAACCCTGGTTCTTTAAACACGTAGAGGGCTACCTGAAAAGAGACTGCACTGGAGTTGAGTATATCCCTCTGAGGCACTACTATCACAGACATACACGCAGCATCTTCTGGGAACTTCAGGTACTCACCCACACAACGGAGCCATGGTTCCATGAGCTTTAGGATTATACTGAGAGGCTGCATATATCTGTCACATTTTAGCTTGTCATCATCATACCAACTTGTAGTCTTACTTCTCTTTAGTAGGCTCTAATGCATCCTCTCTCCCGCTTTCTGTCTCTCAGTCTCTATCCCTCTCCCTCACACACACCATTAGCCATTAGTAAGAAGGGCTGGGCATCCTTTGTTTCTGTAACAGTAAATGGTGTGATGAATTATGCATTGTATTGGTTTGACAGATTTAGTTGAGTCACCTCTGGGCTTTCAGCTGCTCTGTTTTCCAAAGGATTTTGGGCTTGTTGACAGTGCAGGAGAAAAGCAGGGAGAAATGAGGCTTAAATATGATTTGATTAAATCAATAACTGACTGTTATTGATCTGTAATAAGAATCATTGTCATAGTGGCACCAGTGATTGGTGGGTTGGCCCTGCCCTCTGGTGGAAAATAAGAGAATTGTATCCAATACTCTTACTACTGTGCTATGTGATATGCCAGAATCACTAACGTGTCAAATGCAGAGTGCAAAAACTGTCCCGGTATCCTACTGCATCTGGTCATGTTTTGCAGGATGTAATCCAGCTTGCTGCTCTGGCCCACAGTTCTCTGTGCAGCTAAAGATATATTGCAATCATCATGAGAGAGCATATAGGCATATTAAATAATGCAGCACTCTAATGTTTCAAACTTGTTACTTTTTACTTCAAATTTTGGGCTACAGACTGTGATTTTTTTTTTTTTTTAAAAAAGAAGAGTAAGATGGTAAATGTTTGGGTGCAGTATTATAACTTCTGACTTCAAAAGCTTTATGGTTACTGTGTGCAACAGTGTGTACTTTGTAAGTGCAGCCACAATCAGAGACATGACATAGGAAAGAGACATGGCATTGACTTGAAATTCTACATATGCATGGAATATGTCACTACTTCCAGACCAGATGCTCTTCCTGACACGACCCCAAAGGGATTTGTGTCTCCTCCCGGGACTGACCAGCTTGTTAGGCAAATCTGTAAACCTCTACACTATGGAACCACTGTTGTGTTACAATTAACACAATAAAATTAGATTCAGAATGATTGCCAAGCAGCAAGACTTGTTTCTAGAAGTATTTCGCTGCAGCATATTACTGAAAATGGAAAAAATAAATAAAAAGGTCGGCAGCTAGTTATTATTATCATTATCATTTATTATGCAATACAAAGGAAAATCTAAAAAGGAGAAATTCATAAACAGAGAAAAGAAGCATGTCCTCACATCTGCCATTCTGAAATCAGACAATCAGTGTCAGCACACTTTATTACACAGTCTCTGTACACATCTGTGACTTTTTTGCAGGATATTATTCCATTTGGCAACAACCCCGTGTTCCGCTGGCTTTTTGGCTGGATGGTTCCTCCCAAGATCTCTCTGCTGAAGCTCACCCAGGGAGAAACCATCAGACATCTCTATGAGCAGCATCACGTGGTCCAAGACATGCTGGTACCCATGAAACATCTGCAGGATGCCATCACACGTTTCCACAAGGACATTGAGGTAAGACTCTAATATAGATCTGTTTATGTATAAGGTGCTCCCGCTTAAATAGTGACATGGATTGTCTTGTTTCAGGTGTACCCACTGTGGCTGTGCCCATTCCTGCTGCCACCAGGCAGAGGGATGGTTCACCCCAAAGGTCAAGAGGAGGAGCTGTATGTAGATATTGGGGCTTACGGGGAACCTAAAGTCAAACATTTTGAAGCTAAAGCATCAACACGCCAGCTGGAGAAGTTTGTCAGAGATGTTCACGGGTAAGTCTCAAATGAACCAAAAAAAAAAAAAAATGAAGCATCCAAAGTGAAGGTGATACAAATGTTTCTTACATTCCCACTGCACAACCTCCCTTTGCATTTACACGCTGTTTCATTGACATGTAGATTCCAGATGTTGTATGCAGATGTGTACATGGAACGAGAGGAGTTCTGGGAGATGTTTGATGGACAGCTGTACCACAGATTGAGAGATGAATTAGGCTGCAATGAAGCCTTTCCAGAAGTTTATGACAAAATCTGTAAATCTGCCCGACACTAACCCCCCATCTCCCGCCTGGCGCCTGAACTCGGCCGTGTGTCACAGATGCGTGAAGCTTCTGTTCACAACTCACGTTTGGTGAAAGGCGCTACTTTTTTATGGTGTGTCTAAAAAAACAAAAATCTCAGCATTTTCAAAATCGGGGCTAATCTTTTCAACAGAAATACTTATTTTTGAAAACCAGGATGTGGAGACCAGAAGTGAGAATGTTTTATCATGAATATCTTTTTGTGATTTTTTTTTTCTCTATACACATCTGATGTGTGTTGATATGAAAATGTCATCTTTAAGTCAACTCAGCAAATGGTTTAAAATGTGCATATTGTGCAACTTTTTCCTGTTTGGCTACTTGTTCCCATAAGTGCCGTAAACTTTGAAAACCCATATTTCTGTGTTTCAGAATTTTTTTTTATATAAAGTAACTTATTTTGATAGAGTCAGGTTACAGTGTTTCCCCAGGACTATCTAACATTTAATTAAAACTTTCTTCCAGCAATAAAGATCATTCTTGTGCCTTTTGCTCCTAACAATTATTTCACTTTATTTGAAGAGTAAACCTAACGTTCTTTCCTTTGTTTACAGGTGTAGGGCCTCCCTAAATGTCAGATAATTCATAGCCATCCATTATATAACTAGTTTTTAACAAGGTTCTTATGATCAACTTAAATTAAACTCAGAACTAAAACTAGGTATAAAAATTTTTTTAATTGAATTAAATAGTATATTTTTGATACTAAATAAAAAAATTAATTAAGTAGGATTATGAGTGAAGCGTCTAACGACTTCTGTCTTTGTAAATCAGTTATTCAACATAAAGGTCATGTGAAGAAAATAGATGTTTGAGTCATAACAAGACAATTTATGATGAAGCTGTGCCAAATGTCACACTTCATTAACATTGCTTTAAAATGACGTTCTGAGCAGGGGCGCAGCTGTATACTTTCTGAGGTGTATGCGGACACATTTTTATTGCTCATTTTATTGTTCAAACAAAATACAAAATACATTTAAAAAGGGCCAAAGTGAAATTTGATTAAATGTCTATGAGCTATTTAGAATTTGCATCGTTTTATTTTTGCCCAGTTTAAATTAACACACATACACACACAAAAACAGCTGATTTGTCAAACTTGGGCTCCTTCACACTAGAGTTCATGAGAACTTTTCAGGCGTGTATGCCCAGCCTGCTACTCTTCATGCAACCATGACTGCATCCCCTCACATGGAAAGAGGTCTTTAGTGAAGTTACTCTTTTGAGCCTCTGAAAAACAATTAGTGCAAAACTTTTTTCAACCCCTTGAATTAAAGCTGAAAAAGTGCACTTGATTTAGAATCCACTGTGGTGGTGTACAAGTACAAAATAGCAAGAAGGTATCATTGTCCATGAAAATGCAATAGAAATAAATAGAGGAAGTCTTAGTTATTGGGCTACCAGGGATCTAAATAACAGCCAAACTGTTTCTTGCCAGAGTCTCTAAGTTCTTAAAATCAACTGCTTCATTCTTTTTCCATTGCAAACTTTATCAAGAAATAAAAAGTGCATATTACCTAACATCTGAAAAAGAAACAAAAACAATTTGTCCCATAAAAACTCCTAAACCTTGTGGAAAACCTTCCCGGAAGATCTGAAGCTGTTACATGGCTACAGTACAACTGTAGCCTACATTTTATTTATTTATACAATGAATCTATTTTTTAATGAAATCAAGTGTAGTGTACTGTAATGCAAAATAAATAAGGACTTTTTTATGTAACAACATGAAACTTGCATGAAGTGTTTCTATTGTGACCTGCTGTGTCATAAACAGAGAACTCATCAGACACTTTCAAAAACAATTCATTTGTGCAAGAGAGACGATTGAGTTCAGAGTATTTTGGTGTCTACGTTTGAGTTGACAAACTTTTTGGACTATATTTGGCTGTTTTTGTTCCCTGTTGCGATACACAACAACGGCATTTCGATGGAACGAAGTAGAGGAATCTACAAACTCATCAGGGTATGAGAGAGTTTTTGTTTGTGCTGCATTTAAACCATTTAAAGAGGTTGATTTTTTTTTAAAAAACAAAAGCTAACAAACTGAGAATCAAATTAACTAATGATGAGTAACTTCTTATTTCTATGGCAGGTGTTGTTTGGCCATATACGAAACAGCTGTGAAGACCTGTTGGCATCTTCAAGGCTACAAAACTCAGGTAAGATCCACTATCCATCCAAGCCAAAACTGACACAAAATATGTTGAATTCTGCAAAACAATGTGGTCTTGATTAAATATCTACTTTTATTTTTAGATTGCCATGATGATGGAGTTTTTCAGACTTCAGCAGAAAAATCCGATTCCACCTCACATCACTGCTGAAGATATGAGTAACCTTTTGGTGCAGGAGAGTAAAAAGACAGTCAGAGAGCAGTGAGTTACTGAGACACCTACAGATCATGCAACTCACAGCTGAAAGTCAGTTTGTAATGAAGTGTAAATGCTGAGATAAAACCTGTTTTGTTTCCTTTGAAGGCTCTGGGAGTTTAAATTGGAGGCTTTTGAGGAAACAGAGGCCAAACCTCTTCTGAAACTGGTAGGACTAGAAAGCTGATGAGACTTGTATTGATTTGTAGATTATTTTTTTCACTATAGCTCAAAACAAAAGTGCACTTTATGTGTTTTTGTTCCAGGTGTGGACCGTAAACATCATCAATAAAATGAGGGATGTTGAGTTTCAAGCCCAGATGCTCCTCCAATTTCCAGAGGCCACACCTCCTGAATTTCAGTGAGTCACATTTGACAAACAGTTATTAACAGTGCAACTACCGTGTTTCACTTTTTCTGGATTTAAAACAACACATATAACCTTAATCTACAGAACACCTAAACTACTCAGCCTGGCCGAAAAATACATTGAGATCCTCAAAGAGAAGCAGCAGGAAACACAGACCTCCGGACTGCTCACCGCAGAGGAAGTGGTGATAGAAGTCGTTCCACAGAGTCCTGCAGGGCTTCTGGCAGCTTCCTCCCCAACCCCTCTTAAATATGGCATCCCAGAGTCTGAGCATACTCTGCACCAGTCTTACAAAGGCCATTTTGGATAAGGTTTCCAAGACTGTCACAGCAATGGAAAGCCAGGCCATCTTCTCCCGCTCCATCAGAGATGCCGTGGTCCAGACCATCTTGACAGAAATCAGAGAGCAATACACGCTCAACATTCTGCTCAACAGCATTTCAGATTTTGCACCAGTGCTGCTCACTATAATTGCTGTTGTAGCAAAGAAGCACATTTGCAAGCTCTTTGAGGAAACCCCTTTTCAAAGTCTGCCCCCTGCTAAACCTCCATCCTTGTTTGAGGTTCAGTCCAGTGAGGAACCCCCTGCTAAACCTCCATCCTTGTCTGAGGTTCAGTCCAGTGAGGAAACCCCTGCTAAAGGTCCATCCTTGACTAAGGTTCAGGACCAGGAAGAAACCGATTCTGAAAACCTGCCTTTAACTGAGGTTCAGCCCAGTGAGGAACCCCCTGCTAAACCTCCATCCTTGTCTGAGGTTCAGTCCAGTGAGGAACCACCTGCTAAAGGTCCATCCTTGACTAAGGTTCAGGACCAGGAAGAAACCGGTTCTGAATGTCTGCCTTTGACTGAGCTTCAGCCCAGAGAGGAACCCCCTTCTCAAAGTCTGGCAATGTCTGAGGTTCGTCCCAGTGAGGAAACCTCCTCTGAACGTCTGCCAGTGTCTCAAGTTGTGCCATTTTTTCAGCGTCACAGAGAACTCTGAAGAACTTAACACTAGAACTCCCAAGGTGGTCATTTTGACAGTTTTTAAATTTTACATTGTGATATCTTTGTTGCTATAAACCCCATGTAACTGTAGGACCCTGACTTTTCCTAAATATGTTTATATGTATTCTAACATTGTCATTTTAATAAAATTAGAAGACACAAAAGAGTTATGAGTTTTTCTACCTAGAACTCCCAAAGGTGGTCATTTTGACCACAATACATTAATTACAAAAATTTCTAATAAATAAATATGATATGTATAAATAAAAATTGTTATCAATAAAAGATCAAAGAATACATGGATCTATAATGTTACCAATCAATTAAAGATGGTCGTGGCCATGGTCATAGCAGTCATATTGACCATATCCACGTACAGCATAATTTGGTAAAATTGGAAGCTTTTTGATCCCTGATAGCTCCCACTTGCTGTTGATGGGCATAGTGTCACTCCTGGTGTTCTCAAGAACCTGAAAAAAGCTGACTGGACTTTATTTAAAGGGATGTCCCCTTTGGAGGTGGTTGTTGACCCATTGTCTGTGTTGGTTCTCAGTCATCCAGGTTATAGCAGTCTCTGGAGCTTTGTGGGTCATTACCAGAAAGGGTTTGCTGTGAGCTACTGTGAGACCTGTGAGACCTTGTCACTTTCAGGTGGCCTCAATAGGTCACCTGAAGTACGGTGTGAGTGAGGTTAGAGGCACCTGGAAGGGATCTCTAGACTGTATTGTTGGAAGCTGACAACTGTTGTCATACGCCACCACCTCTGTTTAATGATGGTTGTTCACAGTGGATATAGATGACCTTTAAACTCCTTTTTCAAACCATCTTTTTTCTTGGTCCAAAATATGAACAGTGGCATTCTCAAAAGACATGTGGTTATCCCAACTGGGCCTTCATCAAATCAATGAAGATGTGCAGGAAAGAAAGTCAGCACCAACTTCCATTATCTCTTACCTAGCAGGTTTGTCAGAGAAATGCAGGAGAATTTTCTCCAAGCATCACATCCCAGCCACACTCTAAGACAAAAACTGGTCCCAAGGACAAAACTCCCAAACACAAGCCAAGCAACATAGTGTATGCTGTGCAGTGCAGCAAGGGGTGCGCGGACCTCTACTTTGGAGAAACTAAACAGCCACTCCACAAAGGCATGCATAACATAGAAGATCCACTTCAGCATGAAAAAAATTCAGCTATACTTATGCACCTAAAGGATGAAGCCATGTGTGTCCACTGTGAACAACCGTCACTGAGGTGGTGCTGTCAGTGCTGTCTTGAAATCCCTCCCCAGGCAACTCAACCCCCACTCACACCTTGCTTTTGTGTATGCGGGGGGCAGGGGGCAGGATTTTCCACCTGAAAACCCTTGTAGTAATGACCCACACCTTTTTTTACATCTTAGTTTATATGCAACAGCACATGAATAATAATGGGTCAATGACCAACTCCAAAGGGGAAAACTCCCACTTGGGTTTAAATACCTGGGATTCTCCACATGAAGATGCAAAGAGGGAAACCAACTTCAAAAACATTTGAAGAAGTTCACTCACCTTTTTTCAAGCTGTTGCAAAAACCATGACCTGGATGACTGAGAATCTACACACACATATGTTCCCGCTACTGTTGTTCCTTGCCACAAGCATATTTAGTTGATTGGTAACATTACAGATCTATGTTTTCTTCAGTGTTTTTACTGATTATAAATAATATCTCTATGTGTAATATTGATTTTTTATAAATTTAAGCAAATAATGTATAATGGTCAAAATGACCACCTATGGGAGTTCTAGTAGTGCTAAACTTCTGGGAGTTCTAGTGTAAAACCTATGAAGACAAAGAAAAAAAGTTGTTTTTTTTTCCAGAAACTCGTCAGAACTCTTTGCTGTTGCTGTGTCAGTCCCATAGCAACTGACTGATTATGTTTCTGACTCCTTTCACCCCCTTTTCTTCCCTCTATCCTTAAGGCCATAGTTGATTTGGTGCTAAACAAATGAAATTGAATTGGATTGAATTAAATTGAAATGAACTGAACTGAACTGAACTGGACTGGATTGGATTGAATTTAATAAATGTTAACATTGCTTCACATCTGCTACACTGAAAATTCTTTGCTTTGTTAGTGTCCAGAATTAAATTCTGTTCATAGCAGGACATCAGTATATTCATCAGGACATAGGAACATGAGTAAAAGCAGCATTTACACTCTGCAGAGCTGATAAGAACCATAAACATCTTCCAGCATTTCCAGATGTGTGTTTTACAGTTGTTTATTTAGGAACAGACCTGTATCAGTCTAACATGAAACTATCAGCAGGAAGGGATGCATGGAAAAAATGCCCATTTAGATAAAGACCTTTGTTGTATAACTTAAAAGTTTCACTCATTAATTGTTAATTATAGTACAGCATGTGTGAAGCAGATGTCTGTTATGGAGTCACAATATAATTTTGTGAATTCATTATTTAATCCAAAGTTAAACACACAAATTCAATCTTTCACAATCAAAATCTTCAAATCAGAAAGTGTAACCACATGGGTAGTTGCAGATATTTAAAAATATGCAGAACTGTGTGTATCGGGAAAGAAACACAAGTTCCAAAAAACTGTATTTTCAGATAAATTGTTTTAAGAGTCAATCCATGGAAAAGTCAGCCTCTCTGTCCATAGCCTTTACAGAAATGTTAAATTTGAAAAAGACTTTAAAGTTATAATTTGCTGCTGTGTTAAAACAAACACTGCACGAAAAGAATGATTTTGGACCCCCTATACTGACGGGTGCCGCTAGTACACGACAGCTTTCGACAGCTTACGGGGCAGCGTATTTACGTTTGCTCAGAGCATGGTCGAGCATACAAACTCTTATGGTGCATGGCGTTGTATTGAGGCTGAGCTTCTAGTCTGTCTTGCAGTTTGGCGCAGATAAGACTCTGAATGACAAAAAAAAGGAAAAAAAAATTAATATCAGCCCATCTTTGTCATCAAAAACAATGGTTATGTGACAAAGTACCGACTCCTGTGCATCCTGTGTAAGATAAAAATAAGACAAACACAAATGAACAAGTACTTTGAAAAAAATTTAACATTGATAAAAGTACTTCAGTGATTTTGGTCATTAACCCTTGAGGCACCTTTAAACTGATTATACACTTTCTTATCTTTAGGTCCCAAAATGTTACAGCTGCTAAAACTATAAACATTTAATGTTAATTATTTTCTCCTTCACTGCATCACCTTTTTATATAGATTTTGGGTTGTTCAAAAGAAGCCAGATTTGCTATAAAGTTAAAAAAAAAAAACAAGTAATATTTTCCAAAAATAAAACTGCATTTCCAAGGTAACTACACAAATACAGCAGACCAACAATCCAATCCAATACGTCTTACCTGCTTCCTTCTTGCACGACACCGGGCAGAATTTTTAATGGCTGCCGCCTTTTCTGGAAGGTGAGGTTGACTGTATCGGAAGTTACGGCGGACCGTCTCGTAGGTTTTGCAAGAAGCTGGAAAACATTTTTGTACATTGTAAATAAAGAGCGTAAACACAGTACATACATAAACAATATTCAGGCAAAACACACACACACACACAACACCAATAGATACTTACACACAATTATATCACTGTCCACACCTTGGAAATCCGGGCTTGCCTGCTGAGTTGCAGCCAATACTGACACTCGCGTTGTGAGGCGAACACAGTCTGTGGAAATAAACGTGAAAATAAATAACAATAAAAACATCTTAAGTGTATTCTCTCCTCCACACATTGAATACTGCATGCTTTGTTTTTGATTCTTACCTTTGCAGAGGATCATACCGGCTTTTATTGGATTTGGAGTTTGCAGGCTGCGAACTGCTTCCTATAAGATAAGATGAAATCAAATAAAAATAAGAAACCAAATCACAACACGTCTGTCAACTAACTGTGACCATCCCGCGACTCTTAGTGTTTTTGTTGTAGAAACGACCAAGTCTTACCGCAGTTTTCGGATTGTGCTGCCGTCTTTCCTCTTGAGTCCGTCTGTAGGTGAGTGTAGGATTCCCGAGCATCGAGTCTCTGCACAATAGACGCCATCTTGTCTTTCAGCTGCGCTAGCTAGAAACTTGAGTAATGAAAGAATATATTCATACTATAAGTTTGCTCTTACCATATGTTTGCTTTGATCATCTTTACATTTAGTTGTCTTAGACTAGAAAATAAACATAACTGATTAAATGACACCAGAAGAACAGAATGTTCTCTTTGGCTATGTCTCTATACCTAACAGATGCCACTGAAAAGATGACACAACGATAAGAACAGGAGACTCCTCGGTCATTCAGACACCCAGCTGTTGTTTCCACAATTCTTGTTTTGTATATGATGTAACCAACATTGATAAGCTGTGACTATATGAAACTGTGACTGAAAAGACAGTGTGGGTACTTCTATACATTCCACTTCATGATTGTGTCCCACTTGTTGTTGATTCTTCACAAAAAATTCAAATTTTATATCTTTATATTTGAAGCCTAAAATGTGGCAAAAGGTTGAAAAGTTCAAGGGGGCCGAATACTTTCACAAGGCACTGTATGTGAAAAATGATGAGGATTAGATGAAATTTCATTGTAGTAGCGGTATTGTCAGACACACACTTCTCTTCTGATGCAGCTGTCAAGCATGTCCACATTTGTAGTCGCAACAATAGGTTGGTGCCACACAACAGTGTTTAGATGGTCACAAGGCAAATATATTGTTCACTTAGGCTGCTTGTAGGCTATTAGTAGACATCAGCGTGATGTTAGCCATGTTTTTGTTCCTTCGACACGACTTCCTGTTACACCAAACACCTTCCGGTACACACGAAAGTCGTTTTGGCTAAACAGGAAGGCGTTTCAGTAGTGTGTGTGAGCGCGTTTCAGTAGTGTGTGTGTGAGCGCGTTTCAGTAGTGTGGTGTGAGCGCGTTTCAGTAGTGTGTGTGAGCGCGTTTCAGAAATAATGTCCTAAACGGCCTCCATAATAATTAGCCCACTCCTATGGGGGTCAGAATTTTGTGTGTTTCAGGAGTAAAATTGGTTTAATGCTTCGTCCAACACTAACCATTGTTTTCTCTTCTAAATTCCCATGAGGTCTAAGGGGGACACGCCCTGAATTCAGTTAGACGAGCACGGACAACAATTTTGCTGTGAGCTGCAGTGTAAAAGGTCGACAAAGGAGGGTTGTGAGTATGACCTATGACCCTAAAAGTATCTAGATTTTGATTAAAGAGTTTTTCCATAAATGTTTTATTTTTATTTGTTTTGTGGTGAAACCCCACTACAGGGGGTTAGGAAAAAAAGCACAGAACTACACAGTGAAAAAAATAAAATAGTCAAAGCTGCTCTTATTCCACTGACAAACTGGTAACAACTGCTGATTTTTTTTAGGTCAAGGTTTTGCATTTTTTCCCTTCTCAGGGTAGCAACCTGAGGTTTATAAAACTACATTTTATCTGCTATAGTTATGCTTTTTTGGGTACAGACCCTTACAGGATAAATATAATTTTCAGTCCACTACAATGCTTGAAATGATTTTGATTGTTGATCTTTAAGGTATTTTATTTGCCCAGATTTTCACATAACAATGGAGTCAGATTTGAACAGTAATTTTACAGGTTAAACAGGATCTATTTAAAATTGGAAGAACTTTAAAATGATCAGTTTTAGATATTTTGAGCTTTATTCCATGTTTTGTTGTTTTTTTTCTTGTGTTCTTTTGTCCACTCTAGCTTACATAGAAAGTGTGTCAAAGTATAATTTAAGGACATTAATTTTTTGCTTAATTTGACAATTAACTTTAAGTGCATTAAAACAGGTTTACTTTTGGTGGATTGAATCCACTTAGTTAGTAGATTAGTAAATTACTGGTATATTAAAACTGTAAGATAATCCTCAGCATGATAAACAAAATAAAAGATTTGCAAAATAAAAGCCATTGAATAAATAGATCTTTAAAATATTTATGGGCACTTTGATGTCCTGTCTTAGTTATTTGTGCAAATTTAAAATTGACCCACAAGGCCTGCAGTATTGTTTAATGGACAGGGAAAAATTTGAACTTTTTACTGGACTTTTCCACAGGTACCTGAGAGGTCACACCTGAGACATTAAGTGCCTTTCACAGGAACTAACCAGGATGACTGCCATCTGTGAACAGCTCTTGTCTTAAGGGGTGTAGAGTGCACCTCACTGGTTCTGAGCCAAAGATGTCTCATTTTATAAAATGCCTGTTACCCCGACTCCTCACTCCTTGTTTCTCGCCTCCTCTCCTTGGGGAAGGGACTTAAAGAACTGGTGTGGTTGTGCAGAGGTATTTTGCAGAATGTAATCTGCATGTTATAGCTGCTTACTGTCACCAGGGGGCAGAGCATATGAATTACACAGGCAATAAACTTTATGTCCACAACAGGTTATACACTAAAATTCACAGTTAGATTAAGAGTACTGCAAAAGGCTATTCACTATAATTAATAAACCTATGCACTGGGCTGCCTTTACAGGCTACACAACAAACATGAAGATAAGCAAGATACTTTAAACCAAATGCATGAACCAATATGCATAATTACAAAGACGCAGGCACAGTATTCTAATAGATGAATGAAGTTATAAAAGTTATAAAGGCACTAAGATATCTGTCTTTGATTGCACAGTGTAGAAAGCAGGAGAGACATTTTCTCAAGGTGCAGAGGTGGATTAATGAACTCATAAAAGACTAGGACAGTTGGGGTCACTGACTGTGTCTGCAGGATACCTTCATATATTTCTATGTTCTGTTTTCAAATTTTGAGTGAGAATATGCTTTAAAACTAGTCTCACACACTGAAAAATGACCAGGGAGACATGAGGGGTAGGCTTCTTCCCAAAGTTATCTTAGCTACAGGAGCACTAAGCTACTATTATTAATTGAATAATTAATATGAGCTTGTGCTGCAATAATTTAATTATGACCTAATTTTGTGTATGACTGTAAATTTATAGAGAATTCCGCTGAGGGGTGCACAATGACTTTTTTTGGACTGGACTGGACCCGTACTCCCTTACCTGTTCAGTCAGTCAGCATTCAACTTACATGTAGCATCTTCACCATTAAGTGAAGTGCTTTCAGTGTTTTGGAGGACTCAGAGTATAAAAGCTACAGAGATGTCACCCATTGGTTTCTGAAGTCTCTGCATTAGCGTTTCCACCATTGCCACCTTAGTTTCAAAAAAAACAAATGTGATGAGGAGGGACGGGTCTGACTGTGAGACCACACGCTCACTGGCCACTGACTTGTGACTAACAAGTCGTTAACCAATGAACGTGCAGTTTTACACCACAGAAAATCCTCCATTTTGAAATATAGTATGACCAATTTTTTCAAAATAGATTTAATTTTGTGTTCAATATTACCTAAAACAAGTGAGTGAGCCCATAGATTCAGTAGGAAAGTGTTTACAGAGGTCAAAAAAGAAAGCCATTTTCCCATAGACTTCTACTGGACTGGAAGTCTTTCTGCAGCCACAGTTATTGCCATCTGTTGCCCTTCAGATAGAATGCAGGTTCAAGGTTATTCCATACTGGCTTCATTTTTCTGATCCACAAGCTGCGTCCATGTTTTTTTTTTTTTTACTGCTGTGGCTCAGGAGGTAGAGCAGGTCACCTACCAATCGAAAGGTTGGCAGTTCGATTCCTGGCTGCTCCAGGCTGCATGCCATAGTATCCTTGGGCAAGATACTGAACCCCAAGTTGATCTCCGATGCAAGAGTTGGAGTGTAAATGTGTGTGTGAATGTTAAACAGTAAAAGCAATTAGCTTAGATTTATATGGAAGTGCTTGTGTGAATGGGTGAACACAAACTTGTTGTATAAGCGCTTTGAGCGCTCAATTAGAGTAGAAAAGCTCTTTATAAGAACGAGTCCATTAGCTGTCTGCGTAGACAAATCCATCACTATGTGTAGCCAAATACCTATGCAACAGACACAAACGCACCATGAATCTCACTTCAGACGTGAGGAGGGATTGAAGAGGTGAAATGAGAAAGGGGAACTGTGTTAAAAAAAATAATAAACACCCCTCTAACATTCAAAAGTGTGAGTGTATTTTTATAACATATACTCAGGCAGACAGCTTTTCACCACTGTTTGTTTTTTTAACTGCAGAGATAAGAAACTTTTCCCTGAAGCCGTTGATGTGGAACCAGTATCTGCTGGACATTTTTTCCAGGGGACATCTTCAGTTCCGCCCTCTCGATAGTAGCCGCCAGCCTGTTTGATAAGTTTACTAAAGTCAAGTGCAGAAAGCTGCCGGAAGTCATTTGGCAACACAGGTAGGTTTTTCTCAGAGTTTCTGACGTTAAAGTCATGTTTCTGTTTAGAATTATGACGATCTTAGTTTGCTATTAAGTGAAAGTTTTATAAAGTGAAGCAGAGTCCCACAGTTAACCTTAGCTACCTGTTAGCTGTCACTCAGTGTAACTTTGTTACTGCAGCTAACCAGCAGCTTTTCGTTAGCCGTAACCTAGGTGACTTTGAAGATTTCTTGAAGCCACACGGGTCGTTAAAACTTAAGCAGCTGTCGGCCTTCCTTCATGAGAAATAATATACAGCACCTCTGCGTTTTACCTGAAGTTCCGTGTGTAGTTTTCTATGCAGCACCGATGTCCCAGATTAACTTTAACAGTGTCCTCAACCCCATCAGGGAAGTTCCTAGAGTCATTTAAGGTGTCTTGGTTTCAGCAGTGAGGGAAGTGAAACCCTAATAAGTTGCATGTTCAGTCATTTGGGAAGCTGTGTTGTTGTTAAGTGTGGAAGATTGAGCCTGGTTATTAGTAATTCAGTGTTTGGGGTCAAAAGTTGTAACTCACGGCACTTTGATTTTGCAGAAGAGTGCACCTGCGAGTGCCCTCCATTCAAAGAAAGTGGGGGAAAAGGAAAAAAACAAATCATTACCCACCTATCCAGACCGGGCTGCACACTGCATTGGAGACCAGATCTGAGAGGAGAGAGAGACGCTGTGGAGAAAGTATGCCCACTGACCAAGAGCCCACCTTCACTGTGAAGCTGCTGCAGCTGATTCTGATCTCCACTTATTGGGGGATGCAGATTTGGGTCACGTTCATTTCAAGTGGGTAACCCCCCCACACACACACACACACATACACATACAAGTACAGGGTGAGAGAAAGATTGGAAGGACAAATGGTCAATGATGCGAAAAATGTTCAGTCATGGCTGAAGTGGACTTAAGAATTTTTACTGGCTTAAAATGGGTCTTTTGGGGGCTGGGGGGTAACTACAGGCGTAAGCATGGAACATCTGCTTATGGTTAAGGCAGCAAGTGTGTTACTTGACTTAACGTAAGTCTGTTTTTTATGATATATCTGGCCATTTGATAAACAAAAGTGCATTTCATACTTGATTAAATTAATTCCCAAATTAGAACAACTGATTAACATAATTTGAAAGGAAGATTTTTGTTGGGCGCCCCAATTTTTGCTATGCAGGAAAACCCCCTGTCTTCAGTGTGGTCCCAGCCATCCTGTAGTATGTAGTATAAGCAGCTGGATCCCAGTGTGCATTCAGTATGTCCTGCTTTCACCAGATTAGCCATTAACAGCTCCACATGAGTGTCATGACACAGAAAGATGGGACTGCAGTATAATACTGTTGATGTTTGTGTCGCAGTTTTAGTTTCAGAATTATTAACAACCCTGCACAAAATGCTTTCAAGGTGCAATGTTTTGCTTTGCACTTGGCCTTTTGTAGCTTGCAGAGTGAAAGCTTTGTCTGAATTAAGGTGTGCGCATTCCTTGCTTGTGGAGTAATGGCCTTCACATACTCAGCTATGTGGTTTGCAGCAGTTGTGGCCTACAATCCTCTGCAGCAGTTGAGCCTCCTGTTGGCTTTCAAACACAGTCTGCTGTATATTTGTTTCATATTGGCTTTCTAGTATACCTGTGGTCATATTATGCCAATGACTGTTAAAATTGTTTTGTTTCTGTATGTCTGAAGAATTCTAAGGTGAACGTTGATTTCAGACTTTACTGTTTCTGCTGCTTGATGATTAATGGAAGCTTTTTATGGAAATGGAAGTCAGAATTTCCCCTGCAGAGTTAATGTGTCCTTAATTCTGCTCAGGTTTTGTGATGAACAACCACCTGAACAGACACACGTATGGCTTTATTCAGAGTCGTCTGGTCCCGTTCTACCTCCACCTCGGTTCAGCGTGTGCTTTCTTTAACCTCACTATCTACGCTGTCTATCACCCCAGTGACATGTTGGATGACAGAGAAGCCTTTCAGGTGTGTTGTTTGTTTTTTTCACATCATTAAATTGCCTGACACTCATTTTGGAACGTCTCCTAAATCTGTTCCTCCACTTTCACCACCAGATTTTCATCTTCTTTGTCTCTGTGACCGTTTCGGCCATCAACGCTCAGTGGTTTGGCCAAATGACATCAGAGATCATGGCTGATATGCATCTTGTTGAACAGGCATGTGGACTGGGTCAGGATATCGGCCTGTCATCTAACCGCGAAGCTTACGCCAAGCTCTGTGAGACAGATATCAAATACAGACACCTCAGCAACCGCCTGTGGCTATACAGACTGCTGTCCTCTCTGTGCAACCTCTGCTGCATAGGCTGTAACTTCTACAGTCTCTGTTACATGGCCGAGAACCTTGTTGCACTATAAAACCGAACCGCAGCCTCAGGACTGCTGGATCGTTTAAATCAACCCCTTACAAATTGAGAAATGCTTCCTTTTTTATTGATGCTATAACTTATATATATTTAATTCATAATGTCTTACTGTAAGGTGTGAGATGGAATGTCAGGTAAGCCTTGCGTCTTTGGGAATAGTGAAAGGACACCACCTCATTTCTCTCATAAGGCTTGTGGAGCGGTGAGGCAGTGAGTAATGCTTCACCTTTCACCTAGTTCGGCTTCACTGTGTTGGCTGCCTGGAGATTTGCTTTCACTATTACAGTTAAAATACAATACCTTAATAGTAACCTTAAGTCGGTGGAATTCTTTTTAAGCTTTGTTGTAGCAGTATGGGAGATGCCACACCAGAAAACAGCCTAGTCCACTGGATATTTTTATATGTATGCCACAGAGGGGCCCCTTTAGTTAGTAGAACTGGAGCAGTTCCCTCAGTCTTGTTTTTCTGTTTGGGTGGAGTTTTTATCCCATGTTCAGTGTAGTGCCACAAGTTTGTCTGGCTTACCTTATATTGCCTTAAGAACACATGTGTGTGCGCTTCATGTACCGTCTTTAGTTCTCCTGGCTGCAGTTGAGATGAAAAAGACCACTAACGGTGGCTAGTTAGCGCTGCTTTTAGCTGTGCTGTACATTAGTTTGTGTATATGAGACTATTTGTGTTTGTGAATAGTTCCTTTGTATTTATTAGTGAAGAAGCAGCGGGGCAGGTAAGAGTCTCTGTTGCACAGCAGGTCGGTTTAGTTGCGAGAGTCGTCCAACAGGTAGACCCTAGATCTGCTTCCATGGTAGACTGTCTGTTGCTGAGAAATACATTTCGCTGTGGATCTTCAGTGACAAGTGAGATCAAATCGGTTTTGCTTAGCTGCTTTGGTGGTTGTTGCGATCTGCTCCCTAATGATGCATTGATCCAGAAACTAGTGTGGGGGCATTTTTTTGAGATGGCTGAAAGGATTGGTCAGATTTGCTGAGGTGATGTGGGTCTATTTAGGCTTAAAGTCTGTGGTGGTATTAATGATAGTACAGACCCCCAGAATGTCACAATGAAATTTGTTTGTTCTGAACATATGTGCAGATCCTATAAGATGTTGCATCCTACATTACTTGATATCATGCATATAATTTGAAAGGCACTGGTACTGGCACTTACCACAGGTGCTGTTGGTTAAACACTCATTTGACCCCGTGGCTTCTATCAGATGTGGCCGGAGACTTGATAGTACACACAGCACACACTAGTATGTCTCCTAGTACAGACTTGTCTGAGCCAGGTCTGTGTTAATTTGCTAGCAAGGGGTCTACCCACTTGTGCTGTGGTTATAATCAGCAGCTTTCATGGTACATAGTTGTTACATCATAATACATTTGGACTTCCTCTGTGGAAGAGGGTAAAGTAATGCATAGCGTCAAGCATAAGAACACCCATTGTGTGACGTTCTGAGGGCTCCATAGGAAAAGTCTTTTTAAAGACCTGAATAAATCTCTGCGTTTGACACTTTGCCTTAACATCCCAGGATGACCTCCATACATATTTTAACTTCACATTGTGCCTAAAAGCAGAATATTATTTTGTATATATTGCAGATTTTAAATACTGTGGGGTCTCCATCCTGAATTCCTTGAGTTTTTTACTTAATTTTTAAGATCTGAGTTTGTTGTGCGTTATTTATACACTCTCTTTGGGGAAAATTATGTAGGCTTGAACTGAAATCAAATTAAATTTGAACTGTCTCTTTCCAGTAGAGTTCTCTGGCTGTTTTTTAGTCATAAGTTGACTAACTTTGAAGTGTTGTGTTTTACACCCTGAGCACTGAGGATCTGTGGTCAATTTAATTTAAGCTGTGTATTTGTGCATATTAAAATTTTAAATCCTTTCCTGCCATGACGGTTCCCATTTGTTGTACCTGTCAGGTTGAAATGCATTAATCAGCGTGCCCCGCCTTCTCTTTGTTTGTAACATGTCCGTGTAAACCAAAGTAAAAATGCTGAGAATTCCAGGGCTTCCATAATCAAGGAAGATGCAGCAGGGGTGTGGATGCTAAAACGTTTCATTCAGACTGGACTGATGAAAGTGCCTTTTAATTATGCCTGTAAGCTCAGCCAGTTTGTACTGTGCATATAGCATATGAACATAAATGTGGTATCTGAGTATTTGTTACACTGATTTTTTGGATGATGGGATTTTGTGTTCATTTGATAAGGTCATGAGTTCATGGTTGTGGGTCTGTATCCATAATGTTTCAACATGTGACTTTATTTGTACTATGTTCTATAAATTTTATGCCTCAATCAAAACTTTTTTTTAAATTATTTAAATCATCATCCAAAGTTCTTTCATATGTTGCACACAACAGAAAACGGGCTCATTCAGATATGCTCTTATTAAGTGTTTAGTTATTTCAGCATCTTGCAGAGTGTTTACAAATCACTAGTCGGGTGCATGACTAGTGCGATTTGTGAGTTCTTTGAAAGGCGGGTTTTTTTTTAACCACTTCTACGGCATTTGGTGCCTCCTAGTGGTGACATCAGAAAATAACCACAGCAGAAAGCAAGTAGCCCTTTTGTCAAGCTTGGGCACAGACTAAGCAGTTCTACATTTAAACCATTTATATAGGCATATTGAACGAATTAGAAGTGAGCATCACAATATCTTGAAATGATTAAACATTTTGGTATAGTTGATTTGGAAGAAAAAAAAAAGTTAAGTAAATGGGTCACTTTAGAATCATGACATCTGGTTAAACGGTGAATACCATGGATACACAGATGGTGCTTTTACATTTACATGGCTGTTATATTTGTGCAGTCCTACTAAACACTCAAACTTTACTCTGAACACTGCTAGACACAGAAATGAGAGCAAAGTGAACAATTGTATAAAGTCAAAGAATTTTTTAATGTAAAAAATACATTGTGTTCCAGCTACAAGTTCATGGTTACTGTGTTTGAGATGTAATCAGCGTCAACAACTCATAAGCCGTTTCGCCTACAAATTAGTAAGTCTAACAAACGTAATAAATATTTTTTTTTCTTTAAGAAGGTGAACACTCGTACCTGATAATTTAAAGAAAGAAAAAAGTTCCTCTTGTAATACCAAAAAAAAAAAAAAAAAGACATTTCAGGAAAGTACATTAATGACTAACAGGAGGTGTGGCTGTTAGTTTCCACTTCTTTGCAGATGCTACCTCAGTTAAAAGTGCGATAACATTTTGTCAAAAACACACAAATGCATCCTCTTATACAAACAACAAACCATATGCACTGTTTGTTAATTCTGCATAGAGAACCAGTTACAGCTTTAAGAGTCCAAAATAAACATTCTGTAATACCGAGGGAGCAAAATGTAAACTGTAATTTTAAATTATCTCCCAAAAAAAGAGGCAACATTATTTAAAGCCACAATCCTTGATGAGAACTGACGGCCCACTGCCTATCTGCTTTGGTTGTTTTGAAGGATGAGGTTGGATCAGTGTTACGTGCATCTGTAACAAGCTTATGACAGTGTTTGCGCAAAAATCTGAAGGAATTTATGGGTACAAAGAGCGAAATGGAAAACGACAGTGTCAGTGCATCTCACTGTGCTCAGAAGGCATCTAGTTACATTCCTTGTAAACATTAAAAAGGCGAGAAATAGGATTGTGCCTTTTCAAATAAGTTATTTAATATTCCCACTGAGTCGTCAGAACACACCAATGTGTAAACCAGCTGATATCCAGCTGTTCGCTCCCCTGTTCAAGAAACCTTATGTCATCCCAACATTTAACTTTAAATGTTCTAAATATCAAGAAATATGTTTATATAAATATTTTTCATCCCATGTTCCCTTGTTCTCGATGCTCACAAGTACAGTATCAAAATACAAACACTTAAAAAAAAAAAAAGTAAAAGTATCTAAAAATCAACCTACAAACACTCAGGAGGGTTTCGTCACCATGGTAGCAGCAGGAGAGGCATGGCAATGGCACGGCTCCACTTCCACAAAAACACACTAAGGAAGTTTCTGGAACACTTTTCCTACCAATCCCTTGCCTTTACTGCCAAAATACTGCATAAATTAAAGTTGTACTAAAAAATAGAGTTTCTTGTTCATCAGCATAAAAATAAACAAAATCCAGTGTCTGTGTCATACAACCACCTTGCCCTTGAGATCCAGCTTGATGTTTTCATTTGCTTTGCTGGACTGCTCCTCTGTGAGAGTGATGTACGAGTACACCAGGCTGCCAGCAATACTGCAACAACATGGAGAGAGCAACCACATTAAAGTGCATCACAGATTAATGTTACTGCAAGGTCAGAAAGCTCATTAATGCCAGCGACATGAAAATGTCATAACACAAAATGAAGTGGACATGTTTCAGCACATTAAACTTGTAGAACCAGAAACAAGATCCAGCTGGCACATCTGTATTTCTGCAGGGCTGGGACACGATGTGAGCGTGTCAACAGAAACCTTGGATTTTCCCAGCAGAACTGAGCCGCTGAGAACAGTTGCTGTTCACACTGGGAAACAAAAAATGATCATGCTGGAACTCATCGTGCTATATTTATTTCATTTGTGAGCCTGTTTCAGATTTTTCATTAAAAAGAAAAAAAAAAAAACTTTTAAAAAGTAATATTTTGTGGACCGCCATCCAAGTTCGGAAAGGGATCCTTTATTCTTTCAGATGATCGTTAGTTGTTACCTTAGCAACAGCTAATCTTCCACAGATAAAATCAATATAAAAACAGCCAACCATCAAACTACACACAACCAATGAGTTTTAAAAAAAAAAAAAAAAAAACCAAATAGAAATCAAGTAGTTCCTTCAACTTATACATCAATCACACAAACCACAAAAACTGCTGTTTGTGTGTATGCACAGCAGTTCAGAGTACCCAGCCTTTGAGTCACTGGGTGGGGACCTGGTTAATTTTTAAAATAAAAAACACCCTGTCGACCAAACACTTGTGTCTGAAATGCTCCCGGTGTTTGAAGCCATGCAGGTGTTGTGTACAGACCAAAACCAAATTGGAAATTTACCTTATGTTCAAACCTAAGAAATTAGTCCATGAGAATATGTAGTCTCCACTGAGTACCATCCCAATGTAGGTCACCAGGACATTCTGCAAAATGAAGAAAATGTTAACAAACCTTAGCACTGTGAGAAATCTTGGAGTCATTTTTGACCAGGATATGTCCTTCAATGCACATATTAAACAGATATGTAGGACGGCTTTTTTACATCTGCGCAATATTTATAAAATTAGAAACATCCTTTCTCAGATTGACGCTGAAAAGTTAATCCATGCATTTATTACTTCTAGGCTGGACTACTGTAATTCATTATTATCAGGCTGTCCTAAAAACTCCCTGAAAAGCCTTCAGCTGATCCAAAATGCTGCAGCTAGAGTACTGACAGGGACTAGAACGAGAGAGCATATTTCTCCCATATTGGCTTCTCTTCATTGGCTCCCTGTTAAATCTAGAGTAGAATTTAAAATCCTTCTCCTAACATACAAGGTCTTGAATAATCAGGCCCCATCTTATCTCAAAGACCTTATAGTACCGTATCACCCCAATAGAGCACTTCGTTCTCAGACTGCTGGCTTACTTGTGGTTCCTAGGATACTTAAAAGTAGAATGGGAGGCAGAGCCTTCAGCTTTCAGGCCCCTCATCTGTGGAACCAGCTCCCAGCTTGGATTCGGGAGACAGACACCCTCTCTATTTTCAAGATTAGGCTTAAAACTTTCCTTTATGATCAAGCTTATAGTTAGGGCTGGATCAGACAACCCTGAACCACCCCTTAGTTATGCTGCTATAGGCCTAGGCTGCAGAGGGGGGGTCCTGTAATGCACTGTTTCCTCTCATTCACCTTTATTTACTTGTTTATACTTCACTCTGTATTTAATCATTATTATTAATCTCTGGCTCTCTTCCACAGCATGTCTTTTGTCCTGTCTCTCTCCACTCAGCCCCAACCGGTCACAGCAGATGACTGCCCCTCCCTGAGCCTGGTTCTGCTGGAGGTTTCTTCCTGTTAAAAGGGAGTTTTTCCTTCCCACCGTCGCCAAGTGCTTGCTCATAGGGGGTCGTTTTGACTGTTGGGTTTTCTCTGTGTTATTGTAGGGTCTTTACCCACAATACAAAGCGCCTTGAGGCGACTGTTTGTTGTGATTTGGCGCTATATAAATAAAATTGAATTGAATTGAATTTTGGGTTGTTGTGCATTTAACTGTTCCTTCCCTGAAGCTCACCTTAATACATCCCACGATGGTAGTTGTTAATGCTGAGTTGTATTGTGTACAGAGCACGGTGGAATACATCAAAATAAACCTGGGGGGAAAAAAAAATTCATGTTGCATATGGCTCAACGTTTATTGGAGTCTGAAATTGGATGTCATGATACTAATGCAACATTGTAGACAAAGAGTCACTGTGAGCTCCAAGCTATGATGTAAAATTGAGAGCTCAATACGGATCTGAGAGCAAATCTGGCCTGATCTATATGTGGCACCGATGATGCATGCATGCCATGTTTAATCTCTACCCTGTATCTTACCCCATGACACAGGAGAGGATGAACTGGGAGAGGAAAAATGCATCTGACCAGCCCTCATATTCCACTGCCTGACAGGAGAAGCAGAGCATAAGAGAAAAAGTCAAACAAACACATGCAAATTAAAAGCAAAGAAAAAAAGCAATTGTAACATCGGCCATGTAGGCAACTGCAAAGAAAACACATTTGGATTAGTGACATTAAAATTCAAGTTAGTGCTTTTTGATATGTAAGGTTAAGCATTCAGTTAAATGAAGAAGTGAGTGGACTGAAAACTGAGAAGTTTATATCTACTGTGGTTATTCAGTCAAGGGAAGCAGTTGATGCTGCTGTAATAACTCTAGTAGGTGCATAATAGCATCTTTGTGCCTTTCTGGCTGCTGGGCCCCAGCTGAGCTGGGCAACCCAGGAAGTCTCTGCCAACACTGACCAAATGAAAAGACGGCTCATATTTACGGCACACGCCCATGCTTACACATATGTGCGCTTACTTAAATGCAGGATTAAACCTAGCAATAAATGCTTGGTACTGAAACCATAAACTAAAAGGATTTGATGATGATGGTTCAGCTGCAGTTAAAAAAAATAAAAAATTTCTTTACCAAATACAGTGTTAAAAAAAAGAAGAAAAAAAGTCATAAATAGTGATCAATACAACTGAGCAGAAGCAGAACAAGAAAGGCTAACTCCTCACCTTCTGCATATCTCCAGTCACATGAGCCAACAGCAGAGTGGGAATTATCATAAATAATGCATTATAATACAATAATCCATATTTCCCCAACTCCTGGAAAAAGAGTAGAGAAGCAGGTGGGAAGGGAGCAACAGGAACAAAAATAACAAGCAGAGCCAGAACAGAGTGTTATTCACAAGTCTTTCAGTGCATTCCTCACTAACTAGCATACAGATGTCATGCGTGGCACCACCTAGAACTTCTTGTGTGCATTCTGTTTCACATGGTTTCACCCGGCTTCACCCCATCACTTACACACACACACACACACACACACACACCCTCTGTATAGCTCCAAGCAGATGGTGCTCTATAGACATCATACACTAAATCTGGATTTGTCCTTGCGGTAATGTGAGAGCTGGGGAAATCGAGTCCACCCTTGCAACATAAAATATGACTTAAACAAGCTTAAACAAGATATTTCTTAAGCACAGCAAAATTTTAGAAAGCCTCTGAGTCACAAATATCTTCTCTATCTAATCAAATCAGTGGGGGTGAAAAGAACTGACTCATAGTATTTCTGCACACCGAGTTCCTTTGGAGTAGACACTGAAGGACAGTTTGAGTTCTCTACATTCATGCATCAGCTCAATGCCAAATACAGCCCCCACACAACAATGGTCACTATTCATCAGATGCTGCTGTCACATACCTTTGCATCTAATTTTTGTTTTACATAGGCTCCGTTGGCTGCAGTCAGCACGTCGTTCAGGAGAATGAACACGTAGCCTTGCAGGTCAAAGGATAAGTCAGCACTAGGATCAGAAAGGAGAGAAAGCAATAGAAAGTGTCAAGAAAATAATGTCTTCAGTGACTAACAGTTAAGCTGTACTCATGCTATGTTTAGGCAGAGCTCCTTTATCTGCAGATGCACAGTACGTCTAATGACGTTTAAGATTATACCAACTAAGTGTGGTCGTATATCTGGACAAAGCACCTCTTTGTAGTGAAGGTAATTCTGCTCTGATTAACAGCCGGCACACCTGGATTTAGTAGAACCTACCTTGCAGCTATAGACGCCCCAAGGATCATTGTAAAGACTGTCAGCTGAACTGGTCTCGAGAATTTCTTCCTGCCACACATTGAAGATGAGAGAGCAATGAAATTCAATATGACCACTTAAAGCTGGAACTGAACAAAAAAGGACCAGTAAATGGCGCCGAAAAGTAGGTTATCTGTCGTGTGCGATCTTACTTGAGCAGAAATCCCTCAGCCAGCATAGTGAATAAAATGGAGAACCTCCTGAGGACCGTAAACATGGGCAGACTGGTGGAGAAGGGCATAAATGTTGACAGAAAAGTTTTTAAAATAACAACAGTAATGTCCATATTGTTCCTAACGTTTGAACTGTTAAAAGATAAACTTACTTTAGCCTTTTGGTTCCAAACAAACCAGTGATTTGATTTCCCACATACAGGAGAGGTAGAGGAAATGTCTAGGAAAAAAAGGAAAGGGAGGTTTGTTAACAAAGAACAGCTCCAGCGTTGTTAAATGAATTATCTTAGAGCTAATACAGTCACAAGGCTACCTGAGCCATACTGGATTTTGGGGGCTAATGCTATTTTTTAGGGTGTAAAACAAAAATAATTTTTGGCTCAACATTTGATATTTGAACTGTTTAAGACATCCAAAGGCTGCACCTGGGCCTTTTGAAACTAGTAATAAATGAATGGTGGCGGTCATTCAAAAGAGAGCGATAAATACAGGTGTGTCTCACCTTGCGAGGTATGTTCTCATCGAAGTCTGGATAGCTGATCACCCTTGTAGCCTTGCCCACCCACAGCACAACCACCGTGGCCAACATCTGCAGAGATTCGTTAAGAAATCAGTGCCGATACCTGCCTGGTTTTAAGGTGTGGTGTGAGTTTGGTTAAAAAAAAAAAAAAGGGAAGAAAAAAAAACAGGCTACACGGTTGACTTACTTGTCCTATTCCGACACATATCGAAGATGGGAACCTGAAAAAGTACAAATGAAACTCAAGTAGATGTTAATGCTTTACACGTTCAGTAGTTAGCTAATCTCGTACATAACAGTGAAGGGTTAAAATATTGCCCAACACAGCGACAAAAGGGAGAAGCTTCCGTCTGAACCACAAGATTACCATCGCTGGGCAGAAGTTACCGTTAGGCTAATCGGCACCACGGTGGCCGATCCGCTACTCAGCCCGCACAACTTCCACAAGCTAGGTTAGCTAGCATGGCAGTAGCTTGTCGACCGTAACCATTACAGACGTTCCAGCAGAGTTACCTGTAATTAGTGAGGACACTTTTGTTCACCACGACGATCAGGAACGAGCTGAGACCGTAAAACGCGGCGGCAAACAGCTTCACGATCAGCGTCGGAGGTTTGTCCGCCATCCCCGACAACTTCTCATTCCTCTCTGAGAGTCGGTTCTTCCCCTGCCCATCACTTCTTCACTGTAGGCTCACCCACCTACACACACACACACACACACACACACACATATATAAATACACACACACACACACGTTTCACAACTTCCGCCTCAAGTCTGAGCACCACAGTGCACGTAACTAATTTGACCACTATAACGAAATTAACATCCAAGTTTGTTTTTTTGTCCACAAAGCTAGCACTCCGGTTGAAAACACCAACCAGGTTTTGCCTTTTTTGTTTCTAAACGGAGCGTGAAACTTAAGGCTGGAGCTGGATGGAGATTGTATCTTTTCTGCTGCTTCGCTATCTCCCCCATCTTCCATAAACATATTGGATTCACAGCACGGCACTTCCCGATTTTTATCCTGACATGTGATCCATTTAGGCCAATCACAAATCAGGAGTTATTCGATCTTTATTACATTTAATTGGGTGGGGGCCGGGGTTAAGGTTTTACATATACAGATAAAAAGCTATAAGTAACTCGTGCGATTAATCGCATAGATCATATTTCCTGTTTCACACTATGATCATGTGGAGCAGTTGTATGTAATATAACCAGTAGTATACAGTGTGTCATGTTTACTACTTAGTCACAACCAGTTACACCTCTTAGCAACAAAATTGAAAAAAAAAGAACAAAAAAACCCACCTCCCTTTATGGCTGAAGCACATGCCCGTGATTTGACAGAACAGGTATGTTGTGGAGGAACCACCTCTGGAGGTGCCCTGTGGTGAAACATTGTTCTCTTCAGCTACTTCAAAGATGCATAGAAAAAGGGATTAAGTGTAGAGGATAAAGCTCCAACACGCTGTGGATGGGGGTTCACATGGGGCTCTTTCTTTTGTGTTCTTCAGGCTATTCCTAATTAGGGGGGGGGGGTGTTTTTTTTGGGGGGGGGTGAAGAGACACTGAACTGTCTCATTAGTTGTTGCATGAATTGTCTTGAAATATCTTCAAATATTTAAAGTCCCAAGATGATGAATTCCAATGATTTTGGTGACTAAAAATCACCAAAATCTGTTGACTTTAAATTTAATGTGAGCAGCAGGTCAAAGTTTAATATGATTCTATTCACTCTGTAATCTCTGAATTATGTGTGGCATATTTCAGCATCCAATTATAACATACTGATACCAAATTGTTCATTGTCATTATTGTTCCTTGACAATATATTTTTTAGATTAATGTTCAGATTAATAATGTTCAAGAGGATGAGCTGTAATAAGGAACCCTTAACTTCTTGTTTGTTTGTTGTTTGAGGACGCAGCCAGGGACCTACATCAGAATGCTGTTGGTTGGATTTTTCTAAACAAGCTGGTACACAAACAGGTCTCGATCTGTCAGACTCCATCTGCTGGTGGGCTCTGGAATTCCTGTCGAACCGCTCCCAGAGGGTCAGGGTAGGCATCCACACTTCCACAGCCCTCATCTTCAGCATCGGCTCCCCACAGGAATGTGTGCTGAGCCCCCTCTTCTTTACCTTGTACACGAATGACCGCAGCCCCTGTCACTCTAATAATACCATCATTAAGTTAACAGATGATATCATCTCCGAGGGGGATGAGTCGGCTTACCGGGACAAGGTGGAAAGGCTGTCTGGGTGGTGCAAGGACAACAACTCATGTCTCAACACTGCAAAAACCAAAGAGGTTGTGGTGGGCTACAGGAGAACATTCAGCCCATGTTCATCAGTGGAGACTGTGTGGAGAGGGTGGCTAACTTCCAGTTCCTGGGTGTCACCACTGAGAAGGATCTCACCTGGAGTGCAAACACCACAGCACTTGTGAAGAAAGCCCAAAAGAGAAACAGCTCTCCAAGGGGCTGCTGGTAGCCTTCTATTGCCGCTCTGTAGAGCGCATTCTGACATGCTGCATCCGTGTCTGTGTCTGGTTTTCCACTTGCACAGCTTCAGACAGAAAAGCACTCCAGGGATGACTCTCTTCTCAGAAGATCCTTTGCTGCCCTCTCTCCTTATTACAAGAACTATACAGTTCCTGCTGCCTTAAAAAAAAAAAGAAGCCTGGAACATACTGAGAGACTCATCTAATCTTGTTTGTTTTATTTATGACCATACAAGTTTTTCACAATGGTATTCAATATGTCTTTAAAGTTGGAGATAAGTCACAGTCATTAGGTTGTGGTCTTGATGTATATGTAGGTAATTGTTCTGTCACAGTATTAGTTAACACACATTATCAGATACTAGGTTACATGACGCAGTGGGCATTTCAGTAAAAGCATTAGATTGCTTTTCGTTTTTGCTCTAAAATATGAGTTACTGTTTGTTTTGGAGACTTTTCCCTCCTCACTGTCTTGTGGTGTTCCACAGGGCTTAATTCAAGGGCCCCTGTCATTTGTTTTATATTTTTGGCCCTTGATACAGATTGTTGACAGTTTTAAAATTAGACACTTTCTATTAATAGGTGGCATTTTAAAAATAGTTTTGTTATAGGCCTTATAGGTTATTAAGTCTTGATGACTGCATTACTGCAAAGGACTTGGTGAAAATGAAAAAAGGAGTGCAGATAAGTCTAAGGGTTTTATTTCTGCCTTATCTCTGTCCTATGATCAGATAATGTCTTGAAACTCTGTCCTCTGCTATTTATATCTGCTGTATATGTGGCAAATCTACTTTACTATTACTCTTCATCTCACTGGCTTAGAACAGTACTTTTACTTTCCAATGTGCCAGCTTTTCAGGCTGTAGCACTTTACCTGTAGAATACAGTGCTTGCATCCCTAACATTTACAGATTCTGTAGAGCCAGCTAAACTATATCTCTTTAAATGGGTGTTAAGAGTATCATGTTTGAAACAGGTCTCCTTTTATACTTTTTTAAAATCTATTTAGGACATTTAATTTCTGTGCTATTTTAATCTCATAGTATTTATTTTGCAGTGTACATTTCAAAGTTTTGATATCTGTATAGCTTTTAATTACATTCTTTTATAATTTAATTTTTTTAAATTATATTTGCATTCTTTTTATTTCATTTTCTGCAGTGGTTTTCAAACTTTTCCCCACATCAGAAGCTGAAAAGGTACTATATAGCACTATTATCAGAAAATGATTATTTTCCCCCAAAAATCTTTCACCTTAATTTGACTTCATATTTTTTCATGGTTATGTATGCTAGTGTAATGTATGCTAGTCTCAACAGCTGGGAACTGGGCTGCCAGGGCACACACTGCACCCGACCCCTACGACACCACCTGCCCTTGAGCTCTCTCCCCAGGCCTGGCTCCAGGGTGAGGCCCCGGTAATCCTGTCCCGGCAGGGTAAACTGGTCCTTTCATGTTTTTTTTTTTCCTTTTTCCTCCTTCTCGTCCACATTGAAAGAAGCCAGCTGAAGTGGTTCGGGTAATCTGATCAGAATGCCTCCTGGGTGAGGTATTTTGGGGATGTCTTACTGGGAGGAGGCCCCGGGGTAGACCCAGGACATGCTTAAGAGATTTTTTTTTCTCAGTTGCCCTGGAAACGCCTTGGTGTTGAGATGAAGGCGGTGGCTGGGGAGAGGGAGGTCTGGGCTGCACCCACAACCAGCCCCAGATAAGCAGTAGAAAAGAAATGGGTGGATGGATGTTTGTGCGCCTCTTGTAGTGGTTCTGCACTCCACCAGTGGGGCCTGTCCCACAGTTTGAGAACAACTGCATTACTGTATGCTGACTTTATAAAGAATGCACTTTGTGATTTTTATCTCTGAAAACTTAAAAAAAAAAACCTGCTTGCAAAAAATGTATTTTCTGTGCAAGCCACACAGTAGGTTGAATCCCTTAGAGAAAAGTCTTTAAACTTTAACTTGCAGCAATACGTGCTTCAACTGAATTTACTTTACAGACTCAGTTAGATGTATAGTCCTCACACATGAATGTTATTTTAATCAAAAGATGAAAAAAAAAATTCAGCTTTGTAGCATTAGGAACTAAATTCAGTCTATTTTTCTTCTAGACATAGTGGGGAATCTTTTAACCAAAGCACTGGCACAATAACATATGACACTGAATGAAAGCCAGCTTCCTGACCTGACCTTGGAAAAGCCCATGTGTATTCTGGCAGGTGGTTGTGGGATAAAAACCTGACGTGTCTCTGATAAGAACTGTGCATGTGCCACGTTACCAAACAGTGAGTACAGTCATAAATTGAACCCCTCACTAATTTCATTTTCTTCAAAAGACAGAAGGGGACATCTCCTCTGAGCCATGTCTGGACTGAATGCCTCTCTCGGATACTTCCTGACTGCTGTGATTTTTGCAGCCTCAGTTCGATATCTCCTTAAAAAATGGCCACGGTTCAGCTTTATCTCAGAATTTGCCTCCTCTTTCATGCTGGTGGCATGTTGGCTGGAGGTGCAGACCATCGTGGACATGGGTGAGTGGGCTGGGGGTTTGGGTCCTGATGTGACTGCAACCATACTGTTCGTGGTGCTGCTCACACACGGTGCGATCTGTGGTGATGTGTCAGGGAATCCCACCCTGGCTGTGCAGAAATTCCTGCAGCTCGAGTCCTCTACCGTACCCACACTGCTTGCTGTTGCTGCCCAGTTTGTTGGGGCTCACCTAGGCCTTCTTGTAACCACATACTACTGGAGCCTGGAGCTGACAGACATGCACATGATCAGAAATCTGATGGCCAGAGAGTGCAGCACATCTCTGCTGGTCCCTGTGCTTCAAGGATTTTTTACTGAGTTTACCTGTGCCCTCATCTTACACCTCATCCACTTAATCCTGCAATGCAGATCTGCTCTGATCCGAATACCCCTAATCGCTGTCCTCCTCACATTCCTGTCCCATACAGGTAAGCCTTGGGTGAACTGGCTTTTTCCTGATCGTGACATTTTTTAAGCATTTCATCTGCTTTTCCACTGATGACACAGGACCTCTTAAACTGTTTAATATTGGCATTGTGCTAAAACTCTATTTGTCCTCTCTGTTCTCCAGCCAGAGGTTATACCTCAGCTTACACGAATCCATCATTGGCTTATGGACTCACCTTCTACTGTTCTGGATTTACCTTCGCAGAGTATGCAGCTGTCTACTGGCTGGGCTCTTTCACAGGTAAATTAGATTAAATGTGCATGTCCTTTAAAGTATTTAAAACTGAAAACAGCGTATACTGTGAATGTTTTTTTTCCTAGGCATGACTTTGGCTGTTCTCTTGTACATGGGCCATATTCCAAGGATTTTTGCCAAGAATCTACTGTATTTCCAGAAGACACGTTTCAGAGCGCCAAAAACAGACAAAGCAGAAAAGAAGAAAATGTGAAGAATTATCCTATTTTTTTTTTTAAATACAAAACTTGAACTGACAGCCAGTGCTCAGTAGTAAAGCAATGTTTTTAATTTAACAATTCTGTGTGAAAAAAGAAAAATATTTGGTATTTAAAAATAAAGAAAGAAAGAAAATCTTCATTTTTGTCCTCCATTTCTTATTAAACCATGACAGAAATTCCTTCTTTGGAGTAAAACCGCCATTTGCAACATGTGTAAGACACAATTTAATGGCCATCAAGTAGTAGCACCAAAAATAACAGTGTTGTGAAGAGAAAAGTAAAAAAACAAAACAAAAATGAAATTAAAAAAGAAGTCTTCACTTAAATAATATATGGAGAAAAAAAAGCTTCCTTAGTCTTTTGACATAAATGTATTTTTTTCCCAAATCAAGAACAGTCCTTTCCATTTGAAGTAAGTAGAGGAAAACCACTGCTGTTAATTGCTCGTTGTACCCTGAGCAGAACCGGGTTTCGACATCTGTGACCCATCATGCTTTGTGTCTTTTGGCTGATTTTTAGCAGAAGTGCTTGAATCTGTATGACAGAAGAAAATCAATACAAAGTTTGTGTCATAAAAGTCATCTGTGCAAGTGAGGAGTGAAATACAAATTTGATTAATTTCTGAATTTGGCAGTATGTTTATTTAGTTTTGTAATTATATAATTTATATTTATAATATATAATTTTATGTTTCTCACCTTTCTGCTTTTGCTGCTCCAGCTGAGCCTGAGGTCGGTCTCCCCATAAACAGTAGTCTGGATTGTTCAGTAAGGTCTTTCTCTGTCCACAGCTGAGACATCTCACCACAGTAAAGCGAGTCTTGCTGTTTTTTCCTTATGAGAGGGAAGTCAATAAAAAATATTACCCATTTCTGAAACGCATGACACAGAAAATACCTGACTGCCTACATTAAGTGTGCATTAAAAGATAACAGAGGAAATGGCAAACAGGCTTACTTCTTTGTCTTGTTGTAGCAGTTACACCCGGGATGAGCAACGAGCAGCACCTCTTACATAATGTTCTCTTCACTGATGGATCTCTGCATAAATTGAACCATTAACATGTTAGTCCCTCTTTCAGTATGTTCTGACTTTGATATAGTCCACCAGCTCCAAGACCAATGTCTGCATTAATGTACGTGAATCTTTACACAAATATGCACTGGCGCCATAACGCTTGTCTCCAGTGTAGTCAGAAACATGCACGCAAGTAGTCACTTGAAGGCCATTTTCTGGCACTGCTCTTCCTGTTTCTCCTCACAGAAATAAGCAGATACTGGTCCTGCTGCTGGGTTGATGCCCTCTACACCTCTGTCCAGCTCTCCTTGTGGAATAGTCCATCTACTCCTGAGACAAACCTTCATCCTGAAGGAGCTGGACTACCTGTGCAATCTGAATGTACCATCTCATGCTACCAGTAACAACAAGGTAACCAGCAAAAGCAAAATTAAAGAAAAATGAGGCAAGATGGATAAGGGGAGAGCAGTGGTCTGTGGCCACCACCTGTAAAAGCATTCAGTGTTTGGGGGTTGTCTTCTTGTTGGCTCTCCAGTACATCCGTTGTCACTTTCATTTGCACCAAAACAGATGGAATGGTTTATGTTTCCTAACTGGACAGGGTAAGATATCCCTTACGTATAATTGACTTTGTCTTATACTTATGATCAACTGTCCCAGTGTACATATTTTCAGTTCACATTTGACACTGTCGGCATAAGCCTTTTTTTTTTTTTAAATTGTGACTTTTCCCATTTTAAAAGTTTAATAGTTGCTGGTCTAAAGGGAGCGCCATGGGACACAGCCATCCTCAGATAATGTTATTGTAATTGGTTAAAATCAGTGTTCAAATACTCTTGATTATTGGATGGGTAGACTCGACTTACTGTCTGAGAACGAGACGTTTTGCAATTGTCTTCTGTGTGAAGCTGTAGAAACGAGCCAGCTCCACATTTTCCGGATTTTGAGCTAAAACACAATGTGCAGCCTGTCGAAAAATACGTAAGAAAACAACTGAGCGGCAACATTCAAGACAGCATGTTAGCATTCACGTAGCATGTGACTAGTGACAATTAACTAAAACTTTCTCCAACCTGGTAAAGGTAGTTCAGTCTTTGGAAAGCTTCTTTGTCTTTCAAGTGGAGTGCCATTGAACACGAAGGTCAGATAACAGTTTAGCCCCGATGTTAAAAGCAGATTTACTTCGAGCTAGGGATCCATGACCCTCGGCAAGTATCAACAACTGATACACTTCCGGGTTATTCCTTCAAAATAAAGGCACACAACAAATTTACACCCACTGACTTTTTTTTTTTTTAGCAACTTCGGATCAGGAATAAACTGTCTACAATCATTTGATGACCTGACAAAGCATCTTGCATCTGCACTGTAGAGTTTAGCTATACTAACTTAAAGCCAATAGTGATATTTAATAGAATTCATTGATTCTATAACAAACGTTTTAATCAATTGCAGGGCTTCATGCCTCATGCCATATTAATGTAATGTGTAATTCTATAAGAAGAAGGTGATCTCTCTACATATCAATCACTTTCACACCCAAATCACAAAAGTAAAAACAGTTGAATTTATTTGAATGTGCAGACAAGGTTGTTAGTTGTCCAGAAAAGAAACAGTTAAATTGTCTTTACCAGCCATTGTATCTAACCAGTATCATATGGTCATGTTTTTCAAACTAATTTTTAAGTGCACAATATACACATGGGAAAAGAGCATTTGTTTAGTCAACAAGGACACAAAGGACAGAGTTCAACATACAATACTCATTTTAATAACAATAGAGAAGAAAGTAGAAACCCTGTCAATCTAATATTTGAATTTGCCTGTAAGGTGCACCTCTGGCATCAGGAGACTATAAAGATACAGGGGAAGAACAGGTACAGTAGCTCTGTCCGGTGTGACAGACTCGGAACAACACAATAACAACACGTTCATGATGATGACCAGACTGAAATGTTTCCTATAAAACCAACATTAAAAGAAATATCCACAAAACATGGGTGGATGTGGAAATAGCAAGTGTTCACTGACTGAGAGAATATATGACAAAAAGGGGGACAAACATGAAATTCAAGTATCAAAATAACTAAGACACTGACGAGCTGAAAGGGTCAATTACAAAGGTAGTAAAAATCATGGGAAGAGAGACACTGACACAATCAACAATACATTAGGCAACATTTTGCATTTGTTTAAGGCAGTTGATTAAAAAAAAAAAAAACTAAGTAGAACTAGGCATCTTCTTCATTCCAAGTTAAATACAAGCCTAGCCCTAACTTATCACCAGAAGAATTGATGTACAAAATGAACTATGCCCGACTCTGAAACTAAGCACTTTAGTTTGACTTGTCTTCTGACATCTGAGAATGAATAGAGTTCATATGGACAGCGGTGGGGTTGTGCTCTAGATTTTTGGTCTTCTTCACAGTGAGGTTTGTCAGGGCTTATAAGGCTGGTGCATCAAGAGTGGCAAGTCACTCTCAGCCTATTGTCTGGCACAAAATCTATATAGTTGGCACATATCTGTGCACAGCATGGGAAGGCAGGATAGCTATTTTCGTCAGCTAACGATTGCTCTTCATGGCCTCCTTGGCTGCCAAGATGAGAGGTGTGAGACTGGAGAGGGGCTTCGCCAGCTTCAAAAACGGATGCTGAAAAAGATCAACAAAGAAGAAGAGGATAGAAGAAGAAAATATTATTAATCCAAACCACAAATTTAAGTAAGAACACTGAAAAGTCAAATCTCTGCCCCCCCCCCCACACACACACACAAAAAACAAACAAACAAAAAAAAAAAAAAACAAGAAACAGAAGCCAATAACTGGAAAAGTTTGTAACCTGCAGGAGGTCTTTGCCACTGCCTCTTTTCTCTACATCCATTTCCAGGCACAGGTTTAGAAAATCTCTGAAAACTGGAGACAGCTTCTCTGGATTCTGAAGCTCAGGTGTGCCATTTGTAGCAATTAGGTATAATGCCTGCCAAAAGGAAAGAGACAAGGAAAAAAAATACAAACAGACCTTAAAAGCACAGTTTTGGGAAACAACACACTTACGGCAACTAAATCGATTCAAACTGGCTGAGTGAGAAAAGAGCTACGAAGGTTAATTGGAACATCACTTTCTAACTCTGCTCTGAGATATTCTAACACAGATAATGCTTCATGTAAAAATGATCAAGAAACCACTTGGCCACAGGATATAATTCCCACTACACTAAGGTGTCTAAACTAAGAGGTGTGAAAGTGTTCTGTACTCACTCGTAGTGGATTCTCATTCAGGTAGGGAGGTTCTCCTTCAACCATCTCAATGGCCATAATACCCAGTGACCAAATATCTACTTTAGGCCCATAAGCCTTTCTGGTCACCACTTCAGGAGCCATCCAGTAAGGTGTGCCTACCATGGTGCTGCGTTTGCTCTGCTCTGGAGTGATCTGAGCACAAAAGCCAAAATCGGCTGTCGAAGACATGAAGAAGAGTAAGCACAAAGTTACAGTCGAAGGAGGTAACAATCCAAGTTTAACAACCCAAGTTTTATCGTAAGAGCAGCACAGGACGTACTCAGCTTAACAGAACCATCCATCCCAAGCAAAACATTGTCACTTTTGATGTCTCTGTGGATGACCTGGTTTGCATGCAGGAAATCCAAGGCTTGTAAACACTGTGAGATAAAAGAGTTGAGACAGGGAAAAACAGCTGTTTTGAATCACACCTTTCACATAAAGTGAGGCTCAGTTTGCTTTCAGAGATTCTGGCCACAAAGGCCTTCTTTCCACCAACGGGGTTCCGGAGCCGGTGCCAGCATTTAAACCATTCAGTGCTTTTGCCACCGCAAAAGCACTCGGTGCTCGGCCGAAAAACTGGTTCAACTCCGGCCCCTCAAGCTAGCTGGTCTCTCACCAAGAACGCATGACGAAAGTGGCATAAGGGCGTGACTGCCGTCTCAGCGCAAAGTTTTCTACCACTGTATCACTGCATGGTGTGTGTTACATGAGAAAAGTCAAAGCGATGCGGTTTTCACAGCCATGAATTAGGTTGGGCTCTAAGGTTGAACTTGCTGCTTTGTATCAGTTCATATTGCAGATAAAAGGACGTAAAGTGCGTACTTGTGGTCCTTGTCATCTTGCTGTCTTAATTGCGTAATTGCTGTCTGTGTTTACCTCTGTGCTGCACACAGATGCTGCAGTAGTTTGGTTTGGGGCATAAAATGTGTTCGCAGCACAAGAAAGGGGAGCGTGTTCTCCCACGTTTGTGCCCTTTGGCTTCCGTGTCCAGACGAGGACCCACCCACACTCATACGTAAAGGAGCAGTTCACAAAGCGCGGTGGAAACACAGGTCCGTTCTTAAGCATTTCGCCGGTTCATTGGAACCAACACCGGCACCTCGGCGGTGGAAAAGTAGCATAAGTGTAGTGTACCTCTCGGCAGACAGCAGCTATCTGGGCCTCATCCATACAGGTCTCTGTAACCACATCTGTCAGAGAGCCACCAGCCAGATACTCCATCACCACAAATAACTCCTCCCCCACCAGGAAACTGGTACATAAATACAAATACATGTTAACAGTCAGGTAAAAAATACTACAAGAAAATCCCGTGTGCATTTGTGAGGAATTTTCATATATATATATATATATATATATATATATATATATATATATATATATGTATTTGAATTACAATTAGGTATACTGCTCCCATGGATTTAAAAACCTGCCAGGCTGTATGTTCCCGCTCACTCTCACCTGTCTAAAAAGTTGACAATGTTTGGGTTCTTCAGCTCCTTCATCACTAGAATCTCATTGATGATCAGCTCCTTCTTCGGCTGCTTTTGTAAGTTTATCTGTTTAATGGCGACCTGGCGGTGTAAAAAAATAAAGGACATTTAGTGCATTGTAGGCATATCACTTTGAAGAAGAAAAACCACACACACACACACACACACACACACACACACACTCCTTTAAGAGATAAAATGAATTTCTAAGCAGTTCAGTGTATTTAGTGGTTTTGCTGAACTAAATAGATATTTATTGTTGTGTAACTGACAGTTTTGGTTCAGTTTAACTTGATTCAACTTCTTCACTATTGCTACTATTAAAATATCTACCTGAAAGAATGCTCTGTGTATGTGTGCATTCTTTGCTCTCTTTTTTTAACCTTTTTGAGACATTTTGTTTCATAACATCATAATTTTTATTGAGCTATGTTGCTTCTTGGGAACCCAGGTCATTACAAACTTTACTCCACAGTAATGTCTGAAAATGTGAGTGATCCCAGTAACTGTACACCTTCACTATTAAAAAAATAAAAATAAATAAAACATTTGACCCTTTAGTTACAGCATATTCAGTGTTCAGCAGGTCATTATAAACTCTAACTGTACATATAAACTTTCTCAGTCACCATTTATAGCTACTACCAGCTGTCTCATAATCTATTTTACACTTGACTAAAAATCTGAAGTTTAAGACTAATGTTGCTGAATGACTGTAAGACTGAAAGCTTGTGTACCGGGACTGACCTTCGTATGTTGCACACACCCAGTTCCTCCTGTCAAAAACAGCTTCTACAACTCTCATTCTGCAAGCCCTTCTTTCTGATTATAATATTTTATAATAGTCCCCCGAGCTACAACCTTAATTATTTTTTCATAATTTTGACACTTCCTAGTCCATTGCTGAATCAGCCTTTACCTCCTGTCCTGTGGAGACATCAATGGCTGTGAATACTGTTCCTGATGCCCTGTAAAAAAGAGGGAAATTACCAATTTACTTCTAAGAAACTATACACTCACAATTCATTTTCAAATGCACCTTTACTTATTAAATGCTCCATTTTTACTTTAAGCAGTAC